>OX637643.1:4571583-4622039 GCA_951802225.1 Euspilapteryx auroguttella | reverse complement strand
CTTCACGCCTACCGTCCCCGGGGAGAACAAGGAGTAATGTTCGGCGTGCGGAGCAGCCCGGGGCGCGGGGAGGAGCTTGGAGCATAAACATTGAGGCAGGCTACTTATTACGAGGCGTGTTAGTATGCATGGGCTGGGAGCAACCGCCCGGCAGTGGGCCCTTGGCCGCCCCGCGCCGCGTTATTACCTTCCTAGTACAGTACCGCAATATCGCCCGGGAACCGGGAACCGGGACCGACGCTGCATTTACAGATCAGATATAGATCGAGCACCGGCCAGAATAATTGCCTACACAATATCTATGATAATCTCGAATTAAATTGGCCCGATAGCATTAGACGACAATTTACCTTCATAAAATGCTGTAAAAATTCCACATTTAATTTTTGGAATGACAAAAAGTGATCTTAAACACGGTACTTAAGCTAACACACCCTACTATATACCAAATGGCCCAATTTATGTATCCCAATCACAAAAAACTTAAGGGAAAGATGACATTCTGACATTTTCTCAGGGACATTTCTACAAATTAGACTATTATTAGTTGCCGATCACGTTCTGGGATGCTTTTAATATTGAATTAGGGGAACCTGTGGTTAGATCGCCCTTAATCGGCGCGGCGGCAGCCCCGCCGTGTATTAACCTTGTATCCACAGACGCGTAATGGCATAAGTAATAATAAAGCCCAAATGACACAAAATATTGTCAAATTATAGGCTCTGAAAGTATGAGTAGCCACTTACGTAGTCTGCCCGCACTGATCTGTAGCGTCAGCATATAAATTTATATTTTTCCGGCAACGATATAATTTACTGAAAATAGGTTTATTTAGACCTGACTAGTATATGATGATTCGTCTTTCTGAGAAATCTTTAAATCAAATTAGTGATTCTGCTCACCATAGAACTTTGCTTTTGAAATATGTATGTGTAGAACCCTTTCTTTAGAAAATATGTGTACCTATACAAAATAAAAATAAAAGTTCTGTACATTCTTTTGATGAGCTGGCTGATCGGGTGATTGTACTGTACTTACTGCACATTAACGTACCCCTAAGTTGTCAATTAATTGTACCTACGATTTGGCTGGCAATAATAATGATGTTGCTCCTTTACGAGAATTTAGACGTTTTTACGAGATAGAAGACTATCATGATCACGGAGCTATGGAGAATCACACAACAGAATCCTGTTGACTTGGAGATCAAGATGAGGAAATGTCGTTGAATAGGCCACACTCTGAGGAGGTCAGATGACCATCCACCGAAGGTAGCCCTTAAATGGTGCCCACAAGGACGCCGCAGAGTCGTCCGCGCGAAGCAGACCTGGTGCCGCACGATGGAACAAGATGCTCCTACACTCGGAGCACCGTGGGGCGAGATGGAGGAGGTTGCCCAAGGCAGGTGCAAGTGGCAAGCTTTACTGCGAGCCATATGTCCCTTATGAGGGATAAAAGGACATTATCATCATCTGATGATGATCCTAAATGCTTTAGGAGCCACGGTATTTTCTATTTTGAAACATTCGGTACATTCTACTTATTGAAAGTTAAACAGAATTATTAGAATTTACTTTTTATCAACTTGCTCGAAACGACCAGGGCCCCATTTAATATAACTTACAAGTCCACAATTGTGAAAAAAAGCTACATATTTGTAAGGTTTTTTTACAAGTGCTGTTTAATAAAACTTACAAATTGTAAAAATGTTACAGGTAAAAACCTCACAATTGTACCAATTACAAGTGCTGTTTAATAATACAAGTGCTGTTTAATAAACCCCACAATTTTACAATTTTACAGGTAACAATCTTACTATTACCTATTCCAATTACAAGTGCCGTTTAATAAAAGTTTTCAAGTTTAGAAAACCCCTGCAGATTTTTATGACAATTGTAGCTACAAGTTTATACGAAAATAAAAATTAATAAACTTGTTAAGAGTCCGTTAACGCGAACAGTGACGCCACTCTAAAAAGAAGTCATAGTCATAAGGCTTTTTATCAAAAAAAGGGCTCCCTAGTGCGTTAGATATTAATAATAAATAATAATAACACATCACACTCAGAGCCCATAACTAGGAAGAACCTATATCTAGGGTGCCCGAAACACACCCAGACCGGAAACAAACATCGATCGATATTCATCATATCAATATTCGCCCCGCCCGGGAATCGAACCAGGGTGCACACGCTTACTCAGTCCACAGCACTGCCAACTGAGCCACGGAGCAGTCAAATATTGGTCAAGTCAGATATTGGTCCTTAGTAATTTTTAAGTATTTCAAATAGTATTCTAAAAATAAACAGTACAGTTGTAGTACTTCAAACAGTCTAAACCTATAACTACTGCTTTACCTACTACTCATACTTTTTTTTCAAAAAAATCACTTATAGATTGATGCACTAAATTGTAAATATCTGACACATGACGATCCACCTGTAGAAATTTTACTACAATTTACAAATATGTAAACTTTTTATTACAATTGTGCGTTCAATAAAGCTGTTTTCTTTACAAATATGTAAGTTTTCACCTGTAAGAAGAAAACCTTTATTAAACAGAGAATTGTAAAATTGTAGCTACAATTCTACAATTTGTAAATTTTCTACAATTGTAAACTTGTAACTCGTTTTTTTTATTAAACAAAAACTTGTAAATTGTAGCCTGTAAATTACAATTACAATTCTACAATTTGTAAGTTATATTAAATAGGCCCCAGGGCCCCATTTAATATAACTTACAAGTCCACAATTGTGAAAAAAAGCTACATATTTGTAAGTTTTTTTTACAAGTGCTGTTTAATAAAACTTACAAATAGTAAAAATGTTACAGGTAAAAACCTTACAATTGTACCAATTACAAGTGCTGTTTAATAATACAATTGCTGTTTAATAAACCCCACAATTTTACAATTTTACAGGTAACAATCTTACTATTACCTCTTCCAATTACAAGTGCCGTTTAATAAAAGTTTTCAAGTTTAGAAAACCCCTGCAGATTTCTATGACAATTGTAGCTACAAGTTTATACGAAAATAAAAATTAATAAACTAGTTAAGAGTCCTTTAACGCGAACAGTGACGCCACTCTAAAAATAAGTCATAGTCATAAGGCTTTTTATCACAAAAAAGGGCTCCCTAGCGCGTTAGATATTAATAATAAATAATAAAATAATAATAACACATCACACTCAGAGCCCCTAACTAGGAAGAACCTGTATCTAGGGTGCCCGAAACACACACAGAGACGAACATTACACCCAGACCGGAAAAAAACATCGATCGATATTCATCATATCAATATTCGCCCCGCCCGGGAATCGAACCAGGGTGCACACGCTTACTCAGACCACAGCACTGCCAACTGAGCCACGGAGCAGTGAAATATTGGTCAAGTCAGATATTGGTCCTTAGTAATTTTTAAGTATTTCAAATAGTATTCTAAAAACAAACAGTACAGTTGTAGTACTTCAAACAGTCTAACCCTCTTAATCATAAAAAGTTAAAGAGCATTTTAGTTGTTTGACGTATGTAAATTGAGACTGGATGTCACGTATTTACCATACAACAAACCAGAGAAGTAGACCTCCAGTAACGCTACTTAAAATCTACTGTATCTTTATGAATAAGACGGTAAGCCTATAACTACTGCTTTAACTACTACTCATACTTTTTTTTCCAAAAAAAATCACATAGATTGATGCACTAAATTGTAAATATCTGACACATGACGATCCACCTGTAGAAATTTTACTACAATTTACAAATATGTAAACTTTTTATTACAATTGTGCGTTCAATAAAACTGTTTTCTTTACAAATATGTAAGTTTTCACCTGTAAGAAGAAAACCTTTATTAAACAGAGAATTGTAAAATTGTAGCTACAATTCTACAATTTGTAAATTTTCTACAATTGTAAACTTGTAACTCGTTTTTTTTATTAAACAAAAACTTGTAAATTGTAGCCTGTAAATTACAATTACAATTCTACAATTTGTAAGTTATATTAAATAGGCCCCAGGTACTTAGTCAAGTTTTTAAACTAAATTCGAGCGACTTGTAATTGTTTTGATAGCGACTTCTTTAACCATAATGTTAAAGTGGCAATTATTGCCACTTTAACAAAGGCAATTTCTGTAACACACCAAAAAAAAATACAATTGCAAGTCGAACGAAACCAAAGTCACCCCCACTTTAATTGCACCGTCATCAAATAATGAATTTGACAAATTAAATCAAAACTAAAACCGCGCAGCACAGGCACATGTACGTACAGCTACGGCTAAAAGTTCAAAAATAAAAATAAACCGTTATTTGCTGCCACTACCGGTGAAATAAATAATATAATTGCGTGGCTTTATACGATACTTTTTCGGAAACGACTGGCAGAGGAGCCGTAGCCCGAAAGGGCTGTGTCATATATTTTAGTGGCGAACAAACGCCGCTCGCATACTAACGCCGAACGCCGCGGTCGCAAGTGATAGCAGTGTTTTGCACGATACAAATCGATTTATTTCAAACGATGCGATCCGAGTCTAATAGGAGCTATCCAGACGTATTTTTGCCTGTCCGGCCGATTATTTAGTCGGTACGTGACGTGCTTACGTAGAAAATAAATCGTTCCAAACCATTATGTAATTAAATGTATGATTCTGTGAGAATGTCTGATTTAGACCCGCGGAATGGGCGATGGGCTTTTGGAGGATTATCGATAATAATTGTAGAGTTTAAACCAATCGGTGAGCAATAAAATTAGAAATTATGATCACGGAATCAGATATGGCTTGGTAATATTGTATAAGTACTAATAATTATATTTTAGACAGCATTGTGGGAATTGAAAAAAGGGTATTCGTATCAGCAATAAAGTACCTGTGCAATTTTGCCTTGGAAGAAAAAATTATTTTTACAAATAAGGCAATAGGTAATTTAATTTTGAAGTCATTTAGGGTAGAAAACTACTCATTTTATTTAAATATGAACATAATAGAAAACATATATTTAAATGTAAGTAAACTTGGAGTCTTCAAAAACTGGCAAGTATTTAAGAGCCAGTTTACAGCGATGCTAGCGCCATTCTCGAAAAAAAAAAAAACTTCTAAACTAAGGCAAATATCAAAAATGTGACACAGTATGACACTAGATATTCTTGCTTAGTATTTTGATTTTGAAATTTTGAAAGATTTTGAAGTCATTTAGGGTAGAAAACTACTCATTTTATTTAAATATGAACATAATAGAAAAACATATATTTAAATGTAAGTAAACTTGGAGTCTTCAAAAACTGGCAAGTATTTAAGAGCCAGTTTACAGCGATGCTAGCGCCATTCTCGAAAAAAAAAACTTCTAAACTAAGGCAAATATCAAAAATGTGACACAGTTTGACACTAGATTGTCATGATTTCCGAAATTGTTACTCTGATTATTTAAGTTTTTGTACAACAGCAACACTGTGTTGGCAGCGCTGACGTGTTGGCAACACTGTTGTATTGGTAGCACTGTTGCGTTGGCAGCGCCGACGTTACCTATTTAAGCGGGCAACACTCGGGCGCACGATCATTCCAGACTGAACCACGTTAAGGGGCGAATCTATGTCCAACTGTATATCGGTATTTAAAAAGTGTACACCTTATACTTAGTGTGATTTGAAATAAAGTTATAGTAAAAGTTTCTGTTGGAGAGTTATTATTATACTTCAGAAGAGGGAGAACCTATGAAGGTATGTAATATTATAAAAAAAAAAAAAAAATCCGCTTTCTTATTTGCTCAATTTATCAATTTTATATTTTTGTGTGTGATATTTAGTGAATTTAATTGATCGAGGATATTTCCGTGTGTTTTAATTGAAGCATTATGTAGGTCAATTCAATTCAATTCATTTATTCATTGCAAACATGTACATAATATTTTATTTAATACAGATGTTATGTAAAGTTAGTAAGGTACATGCATCCTGAAAGGTCGGGGCTATGCTCCAAAAGTTGTCGATCATTGTGAGCACTTAATTTTTTTTTTTTTTTCTCTTTTCCTTGGTGACACCCTAATGTGAAAAAGTAATTGCATTTGATCAGGGCTACTCTTTGATAGTGCAATGTATTTAAATCATGTGTGTCAGGTATTGTGCATTCGCTTGACCGGGGCTACTCTCTGGTAGCGATAGTATGGACTTTGTCACACTCGAGAACACATTTCCTCGCTTTCCTATCCACCAAAGTTTAACCACAACCAAGAAATATTTTTTGCATTTGATCAGGGCAACTCTCTGATAGTGTGAGATTTTTTTTTTTGTCAGTGGAGTTTGTGAATTTTTGCGTACAGTCACTTGATCGGGGCTACTCTCCGGTAGTGATGTGCACATTAATGTCGCAGACTTAATTCATTACCAGCGGCGAGAATTATTTTACGTTTGGTCAGAGCAACTCTCTGATAATGTGACATATTCTCGTTAGCAAAGTGTGAGACATTGTTTACATTATCTCTTGGTCGAGGCTACCCTTCGGCAGTGATTTTTGAATTAATTTCTCGCACTGGTAACTAAGATTTTACAGATTACCCCCATTTGTGTTTTCTTATTATTTAATTTTAAAAGTTATTTTCTAATGAATTTGGCAATTCATGAATATCACACACATAATTTAGATAAACCTACCCTATTTATATCTATACTTACACTGTGGGTTGTCTAGAAGAAATTGCTTGGTGTGATAAGGGTGCCCATTGTACTCTTTGTCTCCAATTAAACTTTTTGACGTTTGTCTTGTTTTTATTTAACAATTTAAATTCTTACTTATATTATTTTGCCAATTATTTTAAATTTGAAAGGTAAGTTAAAATAAAAATGCAATACGGTTTATGTTCACTTGCTAGGATAAGTGAGTCATGTTTACCCATTTCTGAGTTATGATTACCCACTCCCTAGAAAGTGGGTTAAATTTACTTATTTTTGATATATGTTTTCCCCTACGTGAGTTATGTTTACTCACTAGATTAATGGGTTATGTTTACCCCTACGTGAGTTATGTTTACTCACTAGATTAAAGGGGTTATGTTTACCCCTACGTGAGTTATGTTTACTCACTAGATTAATGGGTTATGTTTACCCCTACGTGAGTTATGTTTACTCACTAGATTAATGGGTTATGTTTACCCCTACGTGAGTTATGCTTACTCACTAGATTAATGGGTTATGTTTACCCCTACGTGAGTTATGTTTACTCACTAGATTAAAGGGGTTATGTTTACCCCTACGTGAGTTATGTTTACTACCTAGATGGAGGGTTATGTTTACCCCTTTTATGAGTTTTATCTCTATATAGTGGGTTATGTTTACCCCTACATGAGTTATGTTTACTCACTTGAATAATGGGTTGAGTTTACCCCTACCTGAGTTAACTCTCTAGATGGTGGGTTATGTTTAGCCCTATATTAGTTGTTTACCTATAGATAGTGGGTTATGTTTGCCCTTTACGAGTTATGTTTATTTACAAGATTAATTGGTTAAGTTTACGCCTTAGTAAGTTAAGCTTAAATATATATAGTGGGTTGGACAGATAGTAGGTTATGTTTACTGCTATGTGAGTTATGTTTACTGCTATGTGAGTTATGTTTACTCATAGGCGAAAGCGGGTAGTGTTCATCCGTTAGTAGGAGTCTTTATATTATGAGTTATGTTTACCCCCTAGATTATTATGTTTACTTTTATGTGTTTACTCGCTATGTAAGTGGTTTATATTTACTCTGTTTAGGTTCTTTTAACTGGCAGAGTAGTTTAAATTAGATTAGATTCATTTATTTCACACTATCATATTCATATTAAATACAAAGTTGTATTATAAAATGTCAAAGTATAATGAGATCGTCAAAATATTGAACAAAAATTAAAAAAATAAATAAATAACTAGTTAGTTAATGATTTAAGTACTGTGTAAACAATGTCAAATTTTTAAATGTATAATTGTATATAAAATGTCAAATACTAAAAATAATTTCAATATACTTAAATTACATATTGTAACCGTCGAGTACTTACATTACACAAATAATGTCAAATGTCAAACAAATTTATAGTTTAAAAAGTCATCTATACAATAATATTCATGTTCCAACAAAATATTTTTCAGTCGGCGACAAAACGCTTCTTCATTGAATTCCGCCTTCAGCTCAGTAGGCAAATAAATGCTCATAATAGTGTGGCCCGATGGCGCTCGGGTTGTGTGTAGCGAACACCGTGCGACGAGGAACTGCGGCCAGGCTCCCAGTTCCACGCAGCGCCCGCCCGCCACACTCACGTCGTCGGAATGTACCTATATTTTTCTGACATAAGTAATGATCTCGTAAAGATATACTGAGTACAGGGTCATTACTCGATACTTTTTAAAAAACGATCTACATGATTTGCGACTACCCTCTAATGTTCTAATGGCGCGTTTTTGCATTATAAATGCACGATTTGAGTTTGTCGAATTACCCCTTAATATGACACCATAGGACAATATGGAATGAAAGTGCGCAAAGTAAGCTTGCCTAAGCACTGAACTGGAAACGAGCGGTTTTAATTTTCGTAGCGCATATGCGGCACTTCCTAATTTATCGCACAGTATATCAATATGTTGTTTCCAATTTAAATTAGAGTCTAGTATGAGACCTAGGAACTTGCACGTTTGGGCTAGAGGGATAGGGCTAATCAGGCATGGTGGCGGTGGTCTTGTAACTCTAGTGCTAAGGATGATAAGATTAGATTTTGAAGGATTAAGGATTAAACCATTTGTTGAATACCATTTATCCAGTTGTGTAAATGTTTTATTGATCTTATCATTTAATTCTTCGTACGAAGGAGCACTCATTATAACCGTTGTGTCATCTGCAAACAAAGCAACTGTTCCATCAGTAACGGCCTGTTCTATATCATTTACAAAGACCAGAAATAGGGTATTTCCAAGAGAGAGCCCTTGTGGAATTTCTATTGTAATATTTCCCGTATTTGACCTTTATCTTCGCCCGTGAGTGACGACTTCTACTGTTTGGTTGCGATTGCAAAGGAATGATTCTTTAAATTGGGAGGCCTTACTTTTCACGCCATATGCCCGTAGCTTTTCAAGTAGAAGATCGTGCTGGACAATATCAAAAGCTTTTGTGAGGTCGCAAAATAAACCTGCCGTTTTATATTTACTATCTATGTTAGATATTATAGAGTCCACCACATGGTGTGCGGCAGTGGTTGTTGATCTATCTTTCCTATACGCATACTGATGCCGTGGTAGTAATTCGTTCCTTTCAGAGAGTTCCTTGTTGCATAAGAGAGGCTGACACTATTGACTCTATTAGTTAGAAATGTTTGGTACAGTTGTAATAGGTCTGTGGCTACCGGTTTCAGTTTTTTCGCCTTTTCCTATAGGGCACACACGCGTACTTTTAAGAACATCCGGGTATTTCCCAGTACAAAACATTTCATTTAACAAAATAACAAGGATATGAGCTATTACTGGCCATATCGATAATAATACATTAATTGAGATGTCATACAAATCTAATGCGTTTGGTGATCGAAGCAACTTTTTTTTCTTTCTTTAATACCTTATCAAGACTGTCACGGGTAATTGTGGGTAATATAAATTCTTCATGTGCATTCCTTTTTAAGAACCTAAATGCACCTTCCTTGTTTACTTGGATATTAAGAGTGGATGTGCAATTTAGGAAATATTCATTAAACCGCTGCGCAATCTTATTAGTAGGAACATCTTGGCCTTTATCAACGAGATGAATTGTGTTTGATTTAGTCTTTTGCGAGATCTCATCATTAATTACCCCAGATCTCTTTAGACGGATATTTAGCACTAGCTATTCTTTTCGTCTATAAAGGTTTTTCTAGCGCGCCTACTGAGTGTCTTAATAAGTTCAGAATACTGCCGAACACAGCTCGCAATCATGTCGTTTTGTGCAAAACTGATGTTTAAGTTGGCAAAAATCATCAAATTTTTGTTGAAAGGTCACCAGGGACTCTAGTCTCTTAAACTTACGATTATACTTCTATTCTTTTATTATTCTACTATTGCTCTATTACGATTGTGTCAAAAATTGCGAGTCTCGTAACTTTGATCGATCATTATGGTATAGAAATAGAATATGAATAGCAAGCTATAGAATAATCTGTGTTTTTTTTTTTTACCTAAATAGTAAATCCTGTTTTATTAGACGAAATTGGAACGGGCGTAGTGCAACTGTCACTTAATATCAATCATTATTGACATATATAATCTCAGTCGAACGTAATCATAACATTATCTTATTATGGAGCAGACTACCCTTTTTTGGTCAATTCCAATCTGTTGCGATATTACTGCTATAGTTATAGCAAAATTGATTACGAGACTACCAAATGTGTATTTTCTTGCGATTAACGTACTGTTTCTACTCTACTTTTATTCGATAGTTACGTTTTGCGCAATACGACTAAGGGCCCAGTTCATCACTCATCCATGGCGCACTAGTAAATTTTTTAACTAATGTCTATTTTATAGGAAAATGTATATTTAAATAATATGTCAATATAGAAAACAATTTAACAAATTTTATATCAATGTCATAATTATCGTATAAAATCGGATTCCAATTATAATTTGCAAAGTCAGAATAAAAATAATAAATTGAATCAGCTGAAAAATAACGCCGTTCAATAAAGTTTTGATTTATTTTCAAGTCTTTGTTGTTGCTTCGCGGTTGTGAGCATTCCAATGTAAATACCTGAGCACTGTGATCACTTATCGGTGTATCGAGCTGCATACCCGTCACGCAGGGATCCTCGCGGCTTACCTCACGGCTTACCACCCCACTCCAAAGTGGTGCTGGAGCCGTCGGCCACTCGGGTCGGAAATCCGACAATATTTTTGAGTTAAAGCTGCATAATAGATCTGAAATTAATCCTTTATTAGTGCTAGCTGTGAGAAAATCTACATTTATATCACCTACTATAATATATCTTTTATTTTCGTTAAAAAGTCGATTTAGTAATAGTTCTATAACAGATAGAAATGTCATAAGTCTCCATGTTTGCACACATTTCGCAGTGATACTCGACTGATAAGCGTTGAAGGTCAGCCCGTTCTCTAAACAAAACACCGTCCTTCACATAAAGTGCAGTTCCGCCGTAAGCGATGCGCGTGCGACAGTAGTAATTCGCTAGGCAATACCCTTCGATCCCAACACGTTGGATTTCATTCTTTTTGCACTAATTTTCCGTGACTACCCGTACATGAACTACTCGTTCTGCTAAAACCATCTCTAGAAGTGCCGTTTTTCCTATTATAGAACGTACATTTTGGTGCAATAATGTTATGGATTTGTTGTACATGAAATGAAATGAAATGTGTTATTTTGTGCGTGGTTTTGTTGAGTTTTTTTTGGAACAACGATTTTATACTTTCTGATCTCGACGTCGGTAGGCCACAACTTTAAATCTTTGACTACTTTGATTTTACCGACGGGAATATCCAATCTAAACGTTGTATAATCTCCTCTCTTGGGAGCCTTAACACATTGTAAGGACAGATGTTGAACAAAATATTTTAAGGGACCAGAGAAAATAAAAAGATAGACATGATCGTAACAGAGCTCCTGCAGCAAAATACAGTGTAGGAGATCTGGTTAAAATCTCTGGCAATACTTTTGATAATCAGGGGAAAAGCACGAAACTACTGGCTAAGTTTGTCGGCCCTTACAAGGTTACAGAGGTATTGCAAAATGACCGTTATAGGATAGCCGACATACCGGGGTTCAATAAAAGAGGGAAGCCCTATACTACAATTATCTCTCCTGGTAGGATAAGACCCTGGATACACATAAAAACCCTAGAACTGCATAAATCTGATACAAGTAGTTCTAGTGACGATAACGAGAGTGATTAAGACTTAGTATCTAAAATATTGTATAGGTAGTCCAAAATCAAAGTAATCTAAATAATTGTATATATTAAAATATAAATAATAATTTATGTATATCATAATAATCTATGTATATCATAAAAATCAATGTATAAAATAAAATAGTAAATATATGTATAGATAATGTATGTTGGTGACAATAATTAAGTATATTAAATATTCTTGTTGTAACTCATCACGTGTACATTTTTTAGATTTTACGACCACATTGTTAAAGTAAAATTTATTTGTTTAATGTAGTTTAAAAAAATAAAATAAAAATTGATTAGATAATTGTTAAGAATAATCATAGAAATATGGATAACAATAATGAAAAGTAAGTGGTTTATCAAGGTATTATGTATATTTATGATTGTTGTCCTCTTGTACTTATTCCAATTTATGTTATAAAATTTATTTTTAATTTTTAAATGAATACTCAAATGTTATAATACATTTTGTTTTTATCTTCTTTTTACATAATAGAAGATATGTGTGTGTATTTACATAAGTATTTACATAAATTGTTTGCCAATTGGTAAACGTAAATAAACAATAATTTCTATATTCGGTAAACGTAGGTAATGAAACAAATACAGAATGTCATGATTTGTGTAGAGCGGACAAGTTGTCAGTATTTAAGAATCTGAATTTTACTATAATTAGTGTCTTAAGATTAGTTTTAATTCATAGAATTAATGATTTTGTGTATTCGCTAATGATTTAAAATTATAAAATACCTGTGTAATGCAGGTTTTGTTTGGTTGTTTTATCCTATTGTATTGTATAAGTTAAATGTGTAAATAACGTGCGCCGGGAGTCTGCACGTTTGTCGTATGGCCGAATGTCATGATTTCCGAAATTGTTACTCTGATTATTTAAGTTTTTGTACAACAGCAACACTGTGTTGGCAGCGCTGACGTGTTGGCAACACTGTTGTATTGGTAGCACTGTTGCGTTGGCAGCGCCGACGTTACCTATTTAAGCGGGCAACACTCGGGCGCACGATCATTCCAGACTGAACCACGTTAAGGGGCGAATCTATGTCCAACTGTATATCGGTATTTAAAAAGTGTACACCTTATACTTAGTGTGATTTGAAATAAAGTTATAGTAAAAGTTTCTGTTGGAGAGTTATTATTATAAGATATTCTTGCTTAGTATTTTTTGAGCCCAGTAAAGTAGTCCTAAGTAAAAACAACAAAATAATCCACATATTTAGCAACATTTTGTAGCTTTCTTTGGTTTTTAACCTAAAAGCTATAAAAAAGGTGCCCGAAAAATAATAAGCTACATTATATAGTGTCATACTGTGCCACATTTTTGATGAATGCCTTAGTTTAGAAGATTAGTTTTTCGAAAATGGCGCTAGCATCGCTGTAAACTGGCTATTAATAAAGTATAGCAATTCAAACTTAGATGAAGATAACTTTTACTTTACTAATTTAATAAGATCGATCATCTTTATGAAGCAAGTACACCTGCTAATTGGTTAATAGTATTAAATACTAGTTCACAAACAAATTAATAAAATAACGTTCTCAAGCGTGGGCGACGACGATGGTACGATTTATCGGCTTGGCGCCAAAACTAAACCCGCTTAGGCACTCTTATGTGCCAAACACTCTGCAGGCATACAAAATTTTATTGTTATTTTATTATCTGAAAAACATAATTTTCGCAACACAATTAACTAGATCTATTTTAGATTTAATTTCTAAAAATATCGGGTTATGCTCGGTTTTTTTTTCAGCACATGTAAAGTTTCTATAAATATTTATTTTATATATTAGTTAGGTAGGTACCTACTTACCTGTTTAAAGAATAGTTTTGATTGTCTTTAACATACTTATTAAAATTGAATATTCCTCCCTGAAATATATATTGCTGTTATTCATAAAAAGTTAAAGAGCATTTTAGTTATTTGACGAATGTCAATTTAGACTGGATGTCACGTATTTACCATACAACAAACCACAGAGGTAGACCTCCAGTAAAGCTACCTGAAATAAGAATAAGAATAAGAATAAGAAAACATTTATTTGGTTCACAAACACATAGGCATACAAAAAATGAAATAAAAAATAATAATAAGATGAGTAAGCACACCTAGGCGTCCGGTGAGCCAAACAGGTTACCGTCTCAGCATAATGTCCTTTATCCTTATGAATAACACTGTATGTATCTCAGTATAAAACAAAGTGTGGAACTTTTGAAACCAATACATATTAAAATAATGAAACTAATATTTATTTACTTATTTGAATGTATATTACTAACCGACTGCCATGGCGCCATGTTTTATCTACGAATATCTCAGGTTATTTGCCGTTCCATTAAACGTTCTGAATATTTTTTTGTTACGAAATACTGCGAAACAGTGTCAAATTGTATAAAAAGTGGGCCCCAAATAAATACTACAGAACTCCCGGTTTATCGGCAGCACGAAAGTAAACAAAATACTTATTTAAATATTTATACTTGATTCAATAGGTAATACTTACCTGATTCTATTTTATTTTATACAAGTAAAAGAAGAGTAAAAGCAAGGTGGGCAATCTTGTTAATAATTGCAGATGTAGGTAATAAGATTTTGGATAACTAAAAAGTTGTCTATAGTGCATCAATCAAATTTTATAAAATGATACATACCTATACAATACTAAAAAAAACGATGCATTTTAAACGATACACAAAAAAGCATGAATGGATCCTTCGCAAACTGTCATTTAATACCGGAAATGGCCCCTTCCTTAAATAAATCAAAATTGCACTCCTCGACCGGGTCCATAATTTGGAAGGTCCAAAAGGGACCGGCCACTCAGGCCTACTCATTAATTTCACATGAAAATGGACAAACTTGTCTCTAATTTGTCTGAGCAATCACAGTTAACACGTTTAATAGAGAATCCCAAAACGATTTGTTTTTTTTCATTAAAAGTTAAAAGTGTGTTCATTCATAAAATTGCAAAATAATGAATAGACACAAATTATTACGAAGCTGGTATTTGAGGTAGATAAGAGGATGCAAAACGTAGTTTAGGCCATTCATTCATATAGTGAAAATAAATCATAAAGCCATTTAAAGAAGCATCCCGGGAATTAACATTGAAAAAAATAATAATTAAGAATTTTTTTTTATATAATTTTCTTTTCTTACAGCAAAGATACAGTGATTAAGTGAAGACAAGATTTTATGCTGTTATCACTTTGACCAATGATTCATAAACTGGTTAGTTTTATTAAAATTCCGAATTGGTGTTTAATGATTAAGATAAGAGTTGTTGACGTGAACGACAAGATATCACCCACCATCCCCAACACCGATGCAGGTTTCGTTCATTGATAGATGAGCATTTCTACAAAGTGAACAGATTTGTCTGACTTCGGTGGCATTTTTTTTATTTTGACCTAGAGACTTCATAATTAAAAACCATGCAAAAGAGCTTATTCTGTATTCAAATATTGATTTGGCCCACTTCAAAAGATAACAGTTTCCAAAAAAACTGACCTCGAATATTTTGTCTCCATCGAAATCAGAAAAATTACCCACCGAATCACAATTTTGCCACTGAAATCAGAAATCTATCCACCGAAAGCACAATCCCATACAATTTATCATCGAAATTTTATATTAATTTTTATTTACACAGTATTTAGTTGTAGTAGTAAGGAGCGCTCATTGAAACATTTGCGTGTTTCATATTTTTAGTGTCATTTGGTGACAGAGTTTTCGGATACTACTTTGAACTCTGGATATTTCCAAGAAGAGCTTTAAGAATTACAAATGATTAAAAATAATTTAAAGTATATCTGAAAATATTTACCTGAATTTTGTATTAACTTTAATGTTATTAAATACTCAATAATAAATAAGTACACTCTCGTACCAAATTAAAGTTTAATAAATTTCATTAGTCATAATAATAAGAATAACTTTTACGTCTGGCCATTCAGAGGGGTAACGCAGCCAGCCTGCTAGGCACCGTACCTTCCGGTGGCAGTGATTTTGAGGCCATTTTTTATTTGTAAATATTTATTTAGTTTATTTAAGTTAATAAGTTTAAAAATATCTTGGGTTGTTAAATATTATTCAACTTTTAGGTATTTATTTTAAACATTAAGTAATATAAGTATAATAACAATAACGCTAAATTTACTTTTTTTTTTGTTGATTCAAATGCAAGCTATATATACATAAATTATATATACATAAATTCAGTGCATATTATACCACAAAGTCGCTTGAGTGGGTAGCTTCTGTATGTATGCTTAAATAGTTAAACTTCTCAACGGATTTTGATGCTTTTTTTATAGATAGAGTTATTCAAGAGGAAGGTTTAAAAGAGGGACATGCATAACATAGAAATATTTTAGACGTTACAAAGTTCGCCGGGTAAAATAATAATAGTAAAACCCCCCTGACTCAACTCGGTACAGCGCTATGCCGGTTTTCAATACTACCCTCCGAAAAAATTAAGTCAGAGAAATAAAAAACAAAAAATGGTACGAAGTTAAATGCATTTTGTGTACAATCAATGATTATATACAACAAATAAGTATTTTTATGACAAAAATGTGAAATATGAGCTATTTTAGCACGCGTTCAAAGTAAAAATCTGATTTTGGTGGATGTTTTTTTGACTTCGGTGTTTAAAAATCCACCGAAAACCACCGATATCAAAATCAGCGAAATCACAAAAGAGTACAAATAAAAATTTAACTCGGAATTAAATTACAGCATAACAATCATCTGTACATCAAATAATACCAACCCAATGGCGAGTGCATGGCACTAGTTGAAAGTTAACTATTTCTTACGGTTAGAAAAAAATTACCTACACCGAATTCAGGACTGAGGGGTACCCAAAACCACCGCGTGTCACAATTATCCTGAAAATAATTACTGAAATGTCAGCGGGGCACGGATTTCAGGCTCGCGGCGTGTAGGCCATGACTGAATCAAGCTGCAGAGTACTTCAGATAGTTCGAAAAGTTAACCACTATGGTTGTGGGTGATGATTTGTAAACACCACCGAAATCAGGGAGAATTCCAGGACGCTCATTCAGATTGGTGTATTATAAAAAATATAGAAGTTTTTGGTTTTTCATGGTAACTACAGCCTCAATATACTCATCGCCAAGGCGTGAATATATATAAATTAATCAAATATCACTTCATTACTTTGTAACAAGTGACTCTTTCATGAATTTCGGCAACAGGACACCCCACCGATGTCAGGTTTTATGACTTTCGGATTTTTTTTCTGGTATTTATATAAAATTTTCAGAAATGTTTCTATGCTCTCCAACTGCGTACCGATACATAGTTGTGGTTAAAATAATTTGAGAAGCCTACTTCATTGGCGTATATTTTATTTTCAAATTGCCAATGAATTTTGCCCGTCCGTAGAAATGCCCAGATGCTAATATAAAACTACGATCACTGTTTCTTAAAAATTTATTATAGTCTGAACACGCTACGAGCATTCTTAAATAGGTATAAGTAATATTTTATTACAAATTTTAATTCAATGTGTTTTGTATTTCGTCCCTTAAGATCTAACACCGCGGAACTCATCTTTTAGCGTATTTGACTTTTTGGTATCATTGGATAGGGAATCGCAAGGCGCATCGATTGGCAAATCAAAAACCAGAATATCAACCAATCCCGAGGCTTAATTTAGCTTTTTCCATCACTGCGTAACTCAGCTGACGCTCATTCCAGTGGCAACACCGCGTAACTCTTCAAGATTTATATGTGTAAGAGTTAACGCAAGGGTATCGTGCAACAAAAATTACAAAAACTGAATACATAACACTTGTAAAGGTATGAATTTTATATTACTTCTTTATTAAACTATGAGGAATGGTTTTTAACCTTTTACTTCAATTTATAAACAGTTTTTTTGCCTTAACTATTATCTCAAAAAACTATTTTTACTTACGCGGTGTTTTGAAACTGATAAACGAAGCAAATTAATGAATTACGCGGTGTTTTTCCTATAATTTATCGACTTTGCTTAGCAAATTTATAATTTTTTTAGCTTTTCTTGAAAATTAACATGATCGAAAACGATATTAAAGTCATTCGACGGAAACTAATCGAATCCAAAGTGGCAATCAATTACTGCCACTTTGGTTTTCTTAACGAGGATGGTTCCTAAGGAAATAGTATTTAAGGCTCAATCGCTAGATCACTCTAAGCGATAAGGCCGCCCACTGCAATCAATGTATTTAATTTAAGACAATTGAAATTTATGTTGAGTTGATTGATTGCAATAAAGTGTATATCTATCTATTAAACTTAGTGATTATGGTATTGTGACGAACTTAAATAAAAGATATGGGTATGGTTGAAAGTTAGACCATGAAGAGCCAACCATTTAACCATGAAGAGGCAGAAACTCATATAGTTTTTGACCTTCCTCACTATGGTAACTAAGGCACTGACTATTCAATCAGACCTGGGAATAGAATAGAATAATTTTTTGCATACAAGAAGGATACATAATAATACAAAGTACATTAAACAGTTTAAGGTACAAACAATAGAAATCGCATGCAATGGGCGACCTTATTGCTTAAAGCGATTTCTTCCAGCTAGCCACCATCACCTGGGATAGCACTAAAAGTAGAATTATGATTAAAAAAAAAACAAAAAGACGTTTGAGATTGACGATAATAACAATTAATTTAAATAATAACCGAAAATCATCATTATCTGCTTCATGATTAACATAGGCATAGGCACAGATCACCATACCGATCGGTCTTGTGCGACCCTCATATAGTCTACTACCACAAACTTGACCAGGTCGTCTGGCTACCTCGTGTCTGCCAACTCTGAGTTTTCGCCACTCAAGAATTTTTCGGCACCAACAACCATCTGGTCTGCGTTCTTTGTGCTCAGCTCATTGCCACTTAAGTTTCTAAATTCTGTAACTGTCGGTGACTTAACTTCTTCTGCATACGATAACGCAGAAAATGATATAGACCTCCCCCACAAATCGCCATTCTGACCGGGTCTGTGCCACCTTCATCCAGTTTATACCTGCAACCTTCATCAGGTCCTCTTACCATCTTGTTCGGTTTCTGCCTACTCTGAATACAATAAGCATGTAGCTGAAAATATAGCAGCCAGATAAGAAAAATCTTAAGCCTAAATTTGTTATTAAGATATATATTTTTTTATATTATTTTTTATTAGTTATGGTTTCATTATGTTGATATGTATATATTTTTTTTTTAATAATTTTCGAACACCTTTATGCACCTTAAATTATGGTTGCGTTGAACAAATACTTAGAATTCAGTCCAAATTTCAGTATGAAACAATGCGTAAGTCATCCAAATAAAGCAGCAACACCGCTTAAGTCATAAAAATTAGGTAATCCGTGTATATATTTAAATAAAAACTACATGAAAATTTGTAATATATTATATAAAAACATCGTACATTAAAAAATAAGAGTATGTTGAAGAAAATTTGAAAATAATCAGTTTTTTGTCTCTCCTGAAAAGTTGGTAAAAATGAGTTCCGCGGTGTTAGATCTTAAGGGACGATTTATCAAATCACTCAAGGACACGCGGTGACAGCAAGAAATATGCATAGTACACGTAATAATCTTATTATAGATGGTAATAATGACCAGAGAAGAAGATTTAAAATAATTTCGTATTGCAGTTTGCCAGAATATCAAATGAAATATTTATTTGAATCTATGAATCTTTAAACGTAAATGATACCGAAATTGATACAATAAAACGCTTAGTCCAATAGGTTTATCCGGCCGGGGCTGGCCGCGTCCCACAGCCGCTCTAATAACCAAAACAAACACGACGACGACAAAGGGACGCAAATAAACATAAAAAGTATGTGTGACCTAATATATTTTGAAAAAAACTTACCCGATTTTGGGGTCCCTTTGCAAAGATAAAGAAAACCTTAAACCAAAACATAAGTCGACGATACACTTCGGCACATTAAATACACATTGTTTGTTTATTGTGATTAATGAGACTTGTGCAAAATAAAAAAACACTCAATTATAAAAGAAAATATGTATGTCATACAATTCATAAGTACAATCTTCTCAACATTTTTATATTTTACACACTTTTTATATTACATAATATAAAAACCGTAAATTTCAAAAGCAACTTAGCTAAGATGTCAATAGGATTTCGGTTCAAAGAGCCCCTCGGGGCCCTTCCGGCTCACACTTGCCGTGTTTTTTCCCGGTGGAAGTGAGTGTGAGGTCGTGGCGCGGAATGTTGGCGCCCGTCTGAGTACGATTACCTGTTCCGTTTTATCAATGGACGCGGACAATAAGACCATGAGACGGGTCAGGGAAAGCGTTTTATCAAATCGATGCCCTCTCGAACAGGGTTGTCGCTTAGCGTTACATTGTTTTTTTTTTAGGTTTGTTTCTCTTTAATAGACTTTTAATGATTTAAATTGATTGAGTGCTAGTCGTTATTTCAACAGTATTTGGCGACGCCAATAGGCTGATAAATTCCGACATTAATTTATGTTATTGTTATTTAGTTAATTATTGACGAGCTCTATTATCTCACCTACCCTACCATATACTTATATATCTGTAATTTTGCCCACACGTTTGACGAAAGTTAAATTTTGTCCTTATTTTCATTTTTTGTTTTTAAACTATTTAATTATTAGTTAGTAGTACTTAGTATTAGTAGTGGAAAACACAGGTCTATGTTATATTCAGTAAATGCAGTCGCCTGAAGGCACACCCCCCGCGTTGTAAATAACTCGCGAGCGCAACACAACTCAGGATCGACGCGGCCGCGGCCCTGATAAGGGCGATAAGCCGCCCGCGCCTGCTGAGACATCCCAATTTAGTGCCTGCCCCGAGATAACGCCATTATACAGCTTTTAACTATTGGATATAGGATATCGTTACATGTTTAAGTCATCGATTACTTACTTGGCCACATGGTAAAAATATACCTTAAGTGATTATTTATTAAACCTTCAAATTCAACATATTTAGTAACTACTTAGATAAAATAATATTATGAAATTAACCTACGAATATTATTTTATTTTCATATTTTAATTTTCGACATAGAATCAATCTGAACTCTTTGATTTTATTCTCTTTAAAAACTTAGAACATGTAGAGATATAAAAGTATCAAGCATTTAGATATCTTTTGTGTCTTTTTTTTGCATATTACTTACATTTATAAGGGAAAAATATTTTTTGCTTACTTATTTAAAAAACGTTTTAGCTTGTCAAACAAAATTGAAAAATAATTAACTGCGCTCACTAAAGGTCCTTCGAAAGTTTTGTAAAAAAAAAAAAAACAAAAAAAAATGCAAGTACACTATCAGAGTAATGAACTACGGTGGCTTGGCTTCCGCCAGACGAGACAGACAAAGGGTGGAGGGAAACGTGCGGAGGGGTGAACAAGGGGTCAATAGGGTATAAAGAATAAAGTGTTTAAAAAAACATATTTCTTATATTACCTACCTATATAATTTATTCGAATCTATATCGTGCATCGACTTAGGTAGTCCTGAAAATTTCTGGTATGATAAAAATGTTACCGTGAATACGAATAAATCAATTCAATCATCAAACTACAACAATTTCATAGAATGTGTCTCTATCATAACGGTTGATTATTTTATTGAAGCTCTTGCACCTTTAGAGAGCCATTCACACAATCACGATCATTTCCGGTCACAATAATAAAATAACAAAATGTTACTCCACGCATTCTTTTTTATGTACCTACATTAAATGTTGACGAAACATCGCATTTGGATAGGTTTTAAATTTGAAAATACAAATGGGTATGCTAATTCTAATCGCAATCAAAATGACATCGTATTTTATTTAAAGACTAATGGAACCGGCCGGCGAGACGCGATTTGTTGTTTGTAGCTGTGTCCGGGGATCGAACCCAAACCGTGCTCAAATATCCGTTTAACAAATTGAGCGAAAACTATACATATAAGCGACGCCATTCAAGGGATCAAGTAATGAATGGCCCACCAAAAAGTCAATTTGTAGTTTTTTTAACACTTCAATTTGTGTCGTAAACCCCAAAAAAGGCTCGGCCGAAACCACAATGAAATTAGTGTCCCTTGTTCCGGAGATTAGAAGAGTGTCCGGCGTTATCTCGCTCGTTCGTTATTTTATTGGCCGGAGAGGATAGCTCGATAAACACGACGCATAATGGCCCATAATGAATCGACCTCGCCAACAGTTTGACTAATCATTAAAGTTTTTATTATTGTCCCTCGCGATATCCGTTTACGACTGTCGCTCACTCTCCTGATATGATATCGCATTTAGATTTTTCGCTTTTAAAAGATCAATGGAGTAATAAATACTCGAATAAAATCTGTTCTGTTCTTGTTCTGTTTTACAGCTTTTTAATTAAATCGTTGATATTTCAAACAGCTTTATTAATTTAATTTAAAGAATTTGCTAATGTAACAGAACGTTTTCAACACAAAACAAATCGTTGAATTTAAACCAAACCAAATTGTTTTTATAATGGAAATTTTCAGCAGAAATTATGATGGCGATTGTTTCCTTGCTAACATTTTTTCATCATATATTATAATACTTAAAAAGTTGTTTAATTTAGGTATGATGGTAGTTGAATTACCCCCGAAAATATTAGCGACTTGTAAAAAACACTCCGTATATTTTTCTTTTTTTTACCTCTGTCTAGCTCACGCAAACAATATTATGTGGTAGATTGTGTGTAATTCACGTTTAATCAACTTTAATACAAAGTGTATTTTGTTTGACACAGATCAGATCGCTAACGATCTCCACACTCTGTGCGCAGAAATAACGAGCACAATACAATATTAATGTGGATACAACATAAAGTACAAACTGCGTAAAAGCGGTATTCATAAAGTAAATTAAATGACTGATATGTCAAATTGCGAGGACACGGGCCCTGTAAGTGGCTGCGACATTGCTCGTGGAGTTGATGCTAACCGTTTTTCTACTAATTACTTCCTGTAGATTTTTTCAAACCCCACGATTGTCGCGGTGGTGGGCTAACTAGCGGCGAGGTGACCGAACCTCGGGGCCGGGGCAGTGGCGTAGCAAGCCGCTTTGTTTTATGGCTTTAAATTTTATTTTTTAAAACGACATGTGGGTAGAGTATCTATCGATTTGTTCTAGGCTTACTGTTCCAAATAATAAGAATACCCTTATAAACATGGCTTATAAAAATACATGGACGCTAATCTAGAAAAATAGTTGTTGGTTTATGTTAATTAAGTAAATATGTACATTATAGTAAGTAATTATATGTACATATGTCATATGTTACCTGTTATACTGATTTGCTGACTAAACAAATTGATGATGTATGTTGATTCCTTAAAAGCGCGTTAGAAGCTACAACTACAACTAAGTAAACTCTAGTTTTTCTCTATAAAAGTTACTGTAGTTAAACTTCCTTTCCTACTAAAGTTCCTTTCACGTATTTCACGCTAACTTCTTAGATTTTCATATTTACACTGCGTCCCTATAGGTGAGATAAGTACTGAATGTCGAAGTAACAGAACTCTTTTTTATGAGCCTAAATTGTAGGTCTTTCTAATAAATAAAGTATAACACGGTGGTGGTCACCGCTACAAATGGCCGGACCATGTAGCGCCCACGGCCCGCCCGCCAGCCTGGCCTAGCGCCGCATATGACTGACAAAGTCTACGATGTGTTTATTTTTTTGTAGCACAATCATTCAAGTTGGCAGTTTGCATATGTTTTTAAAGGTTTTTGTATTTTTCAGTGTATTGCGAAGTAATAATAATACATAGAAATTTTTACTTTTCTTTTATGTCAAATTTTGAGTACTTAAAATACTTTTAGTATTTTAAGTATTCTTGTTTAACAATAAAAGCCTCCAGGCTACGGAAGCTATCATCAAACCCAAAGGAAATATGAAATGACAAGAATTAACTAAATTGCAAGTAGTTATTGTTTATAAAATTATTAAATTCACCGATGCTCAGTGGTCTGGGTCTAAGCATTAAAAGGTTCGGTTTAACCGCAGTGCAATTATTGCAGGAGGACTGCCGCATCGACACGCAAGTGACACAAATTATACCCGCGGTGCCGTGACGAATAACTACCTTTTTCCTTTTGTTTTCTATTTAGCTTTATGTCTAACTGCTGAGTGCGGCTACAGTTACCGTGTACTTAAAGATTACGAATTGAAATAAAAACGTAGCTCGAGCTGCTATGGAAGGCAACGAAGAACCAGTCAGTTTAGCAATCATGCCGAGTTTATAAGGTAATTGTTTGCGATTAGAAGTGCTCACAACAGTCTCGCGAATCCCGAACTATTCCAAGAATCGAAAAGTATGATTGCCGCTCGAGGAACGAATCTGAACGTTTCTGAAATAATGCTTGCGCGCAAAACGCGCATTACTGCAACGCGCAATTACTTACTAAATCTGAACTGAGGATTGCAGCTGATATTTTGAAAACATTCGATCGATGCCAGGACTGATTATAGGTGTTGTCAAGAGCTCCACCTGAACGGTTAACTCTTGTAGTTGTTTCTTAAATAGCTTTAAATTTGGCCTAGCTAGATAATAATTGTAAGGTTTTAAAAATATATTCAATACCTTTATTCACGGCCAAGTGTAATGATAACATTGAGGCATACATTTGCTGCGAGTATTAATCGTCGTGCGTCGTGCGGCGGACACGTACCCCGGGTAAGTGAAGCCCAGCCGCAGTGCCCGTACGTGTTCCTTCAGACCTGCACTCGGATACACTTTTATTTACTCTAGCTGCCCTCTATGTAATATAAAACAATGAGCAAATTGCGTAGTCACCCGAGGTGTAACTTAAATTGTAGCGGTTTTTACATACAACAATTTACTTTAGGATAAATACCAAGCAGAGTGGAAGGTTGGGGCAATGATAGCCACTCAGTTTAGATCTGCTATAGTTAAAGGTTTCGTTGAGATTCAAGAGTCTTGTAATACTAGTCGCAAGTAAATTGTTTATATTCGCAAAATTATAAGACTGCGTTTAAATGCAAGTACACTTCGCTCTAACGCCCACGATCGAGGCTCAATTGATGATAATTTACTGCAGTTATGTTCTTGTGTCATTTTCTATGCTTCTTAAAACTGCCGTAAGGGCGTATTCACGTACAACGTAAAATATCTGTACGCTCTCCGGCTCCGTTATTTTATAGAAACTACTAGTTTAATTTAAAGAACTAAATACAAGTAAGTAAGTATGTACAGTCACGGACTAGGAGGCCGTAACAGATTTGTCTATGGTTTCGTCAGCCCTAGACTGTATTAGCAAAGAACAAGAGCTATTTTGCAATACAGAAAAACCGGAAGTGTTACGCCGATCGTGTCCGCCACTGTACCTATATGCTGCTTACTTATTGTGATACTATTTTTTGTTTTTGCGCTCCAAATGTCATCAGTGTTTATCTTTGTACATTGGCGGACTAGGAAGCCGTAACAGATTTTCTATGGTTCCGTCAGCCCTAGACTGTATTACCAAAGAACAAGAGCTATTTTGCAATACAGAAAAACCGGAAGTGTTATGCCAACCGTGTCCGCCACTGTACCTAGCATTTATATGTATAACATCTTCGACCCAGCATAATTTTTCATCACAACAAGAAGTTAATAATCCAGGACCTAAAATTACTGAAAACCCACTTTAATTGTATTCAAAATGAATTGAGTACCTATATTTGTGGAAAGAAGTTGGTCACCCCCACAAGGTTGTCAGACGACCTGGTAAAGGCTACTGAAAGTACACAGGATGAGGGTCGCTCAAGACCGGTCGCTGTGGCGTTCTGTGGGGGAGGCCTGTCTAGTAATCGACGAAAACATACGTTCGCGTTAACAATAGTCAACTATTTTAACAAGTTGCAAGTGTTTTGTGTAATCAATATATATAAAACTCTTCCGTTACTGACTGACTGACTGACTGACTGACTGACTGACTGACTGACAGACAACGCAAAGCCGAAACTACTGGGTGTAGCGGGCTGAAATTTCGTATGTAGGTTCCTTAGGGAGTGCAGGTGAGCACTAAGAAGGGATTTCCCGAAATTCCCACGGGAACGGGAATAATCGGTAATTTTGTGTTTATGAGAAATCTGCGCGGGAAAAACCGCGGAGCAGCCTCTAGTAGTAATATAATTTTGTAGTATTATGATCATGAGGTGCGTTTTTTGTGTCATGGTACAAACTCATTATAAGTCGACATTAACCCATTCAGCGCCACGGGCGCATACGTTGCGCTCGTTAAAAACATATCCCCAGGCGCCGAGGACGCCGCCTGGCGCTCGCGCTATTTTCGATAAAAACCATACTAAATAGGATATAACAATATTATTTTTAATGAAAAAAGACGGTCAAGGATTTGATTAAAAGGCTCTAATTCATGCTTTATACTTTTTTCATACATTTATTATATAGAATCAGCCCTTGAAGTTTAACTTAAGATAAAGCTAATTCTATTTATTCAAATATTTTTATTTAAATGCAGAATTTAATATATTTAATATAACTATACATTGTAATTTTTTGAAAATTTTATATTGTGATTTAGTATATTTTGGAACAGGGCACATACGTTGCGCCCGATGGCGCTCGAGGAAGTGTATTTTTCGGTTTGCGCGTGCTACTTTGTCCAGGTGCAGGGGAAAATGCGACTTGTAAGCAAGCACTTAACGCTGCTTATAGGATTGAAGAGGTAAACGCTTTCGACTTTTTGTAATTAAAAAGGTGACCGTAGATTTGAACAAGCGTCATGTCACCTATTTTTTATTCAATGAAATAAAAATAAGGCGGTAATTTAGCGGTGCTTCTGTAGTTCGAGCGAAACATGTTTTGAAACATTTTATTGACTGTGTCGGTTAAATATAATGAAACATTTCAAAAATATTCCGAAAATCGCACAATACAATTAATTTTTGCAGCTGTACGTTTCACTATTGTTAACATTGAAAAATAGATAAGGATATTTTTTTGGTTTTCGCCGCTCGCTATTCTTTTGTCTTTCGATCATAAAAGTGAAGGTCGGTTCATTGCCTATTGTTTTCAAAAATAAAGAAGTGGGTTGACATTTTTTTTTAGTTTTTTGCAGATTAATCCTTCTTAGAAAAAGAGTACATGTAACTGTCGCTTCCGAAAGCATCTATTATTACATACAAAAAAACGTGGTAAAAAATGCAACGGCAGGTCAGTCTCAATCTAATCGTTGGCTACTGGCGTATCTCGTCTCGTGTTTGTGTTATTCAGTTCAATTTGTGACCTGCCTATGAATCCCGATACTCCGATCGCGTTTAACTCGAATGACCTGGCTACGGACACTGGCACTTTGCACCGACTGATCTGGCAATGGACACTGGTACTACGAACCCTCCTTCTACGACTGATCTGGCAATAGATACTGGCACTGAACCCTCATTCGATGATTGATCTTAGTGTTTATAACACGGACAAATCAAGTTCTTTGAATCCATTTTCGGAAGATATTACAGCAAAATCATCTATAAACTGTAAGTACTTTCTAGTACTTAAGAAATACATTATGCCAAAAATTAATATTAGTAAAATAATCTGCACAATGATATGCTTAAATAAATAGAAAGTTTATAAACGCCAGAATGCCATTTTTTTTGCAATAATGATGACGTTTTCAGTTTACAACTTTTTGCCATATTAAATCTAAACTATAGGCACAGTTTAAATGTTGTTAAAATAATGTTCTTATTAAATAACCAAAAGTAAGCTTGAGGAAAGTAATCTCTTTACTATACTATGTAAATTTGGTATGTAAATTGGGTTAATTTTGCTATCACCAGATTTGGATGATGAGTTTACTGAAAATGAATTGGCGGCGGTGTTGACAGTTACGATCAAATGATGGTGTATTACAACCCTGAGCATAAGACCTTACGGTGGTATAAAAAGTTGGGTATTCACATTTTGTCCACGATGCTATGCAATGCGCACTCTTTATATAATAAATACGGTGAAAGACCAATGCCTTTATATGATTTCAGACAAATCATCATAAAGGCATTGGTTTCCAGCCAAAACAGCAATAGTTTGGAACGAGGAATCCATTTACAACAACCCATGCACGTAGCTTATAAATTACCTCGTGGCGCTAATAATCGGGTTCAAAGACGAAAATGTGTCGTATGCCGGGCTATAAAAAAAAGAATGGATTCCCCATACTATTGCCCTAAATACCCAAAACAACCAGGTTTATGCTTAGGTGATTGTTTTAGGAAATACCACTCCCACTCCGAAAATGTCTAAATTTACGTAGTACAAAAATTAATATGAATTATGTTTTAAGAGCCAGTTTACAGCGATGCTAGTGCCATTCGCGAAATAAAATTACATCTTCTAAACCAAGGCAAATATCAAAAATGTGGGGTTTTTGATATTTGCCTTAGTTTAGAAGTTTTTTTTTTTTTTTCGAGAATGGCGCTAGCATCGCGATAAACTGGCTCTTAAACGCCTGCCTCCGTGGTCAGTGGATCATTTGGCAGTGATGTCGACTGTAACGTGGAGCACCGGGTTTGATTCTTGGCAGAGACGAACATTGTTATAATGAATATACCGGGTGTTTCTGACAGATTCTGAGAGATTTCGACCTATGTTCCTTTGGGAAAGTTTTTAGTTATGGTGAGCAGAAACCCTCGTTTGATTTATTACCCACTTGTCAGAAACACCCGGTATATACATTATCTGGGTGTATTTTTCGTCTTTGTTTGTATTTCCTGCACCCTAGATACAAATTATTTCCAGTTAAGACTGCATAATATGTTATCAATATATATAAAACTCTTCCGTTACTGATTGACTGACTGACTGACTGACTGACTGACTGACTGACTGACTGACTGACTGACTGACAGACTGACAGACAACGCAGAGCCGAAACTACTGGGCGTAGAAAGCTGAAAATTGGCACGTGGGTTCCTTGGGGAGTGTAGGTGAGCACTAAGAAGGGATTTCCCGAAATTCCCACGGGAACGGGAAAAACGGGATTTTTGTGTTTTAAGAAAACTGCGCGGGAATAACCGCGGGGCAGCTTCTAGTTATTATTATATAAAG
This sequence comes from Euspilapteryx auroguttella, assembly GCA_951802225.1. Taxonomy (NCBI): domain Eukaryota; kingdom Metazoa; phylum Arthropoda; class Insecta; order Lepidoptera; family Gracillariidae; genus Euspilapteryx; species Euspilapteryx auroguttella. The sequence goes on along the minus strand of OX637643.1, from coordinate 4,592,990 downwards.
GTATAAATATTATTTTAAAGTTTACAATTCTGTTTAATTATAGTTTTTAAGCTTAAGGATGTTTAAATTATTATTCAAATTATTGTATTATTTGTATTGTAATTCTAAATAAATATTTTAAAGCAACAGATTGAATTTTAATGTCCCCAGAGACAAAATTTTGTGAAATACTAAGGCCTAATTCTAATCATGATATCGGTCCTGCCTACCTGACTAGACAGATAAAAATTAGAATATGAAATAAATTGTCAGTTTAAAACACATTATAAACTTTAACTATAGTCAGTCAATAAATTAGCTAAAGTAAAGAATTTTGTTGTTGAAAAAAGAATGTTCTGCATAAACAGGTCCATTTTTTCTGCCAAAATCGGTAGATTTTAAGGTGATTTTTACAGCTCGCGCGGCGCCACGGGACGCCGCACTGTCGGCCTTGCGCGGCGAACGAAATCTTTGTATGGTGGCGTGGCGCGTTGTGTTTTTTGAAATCGGGGTGGAGGTGGAAGAGTTAAGATACTATTGTCGTTCCATCAAAGAATTGTTAAGATGATGCCAGTTATAAGAAACTGTTCCTACATAATAAATAATTTATATTTATCGTCTTAACATCTGCGCTGAAGGAGTGTGTCTATAATTTTAAAACCTTCTAGATCGTCTAACGAAGGCTGGAGATGGCGACGCGCGCGCATTGGTGAACGATTCTCCAATCGCCGCACGGGCACCGATCTAACAACCATCGGAAACATCGATTTTTAGATTATTACAATAATTCACGTTCCCGACACGATTGCATCTAATTGAGTATATTTCGTGCCGACGCGAGCAATTACTGCGACGCTGACCCCGCGGACTTGAAAATGCATCGTTTCAAATTATTTAATGCTCCTTCAATCATGAAAACATTCCTCGTTGCTCAGATTGATTCCCATTATTGCTGTATTCCGTTGATAGATAATTGTGTGGTTACCCACAACGTGTTTTCCGCTCATTTTCAATAAATTATTATGTTTTCTTATACTCTACCATAACATATACACGACTAATAAGTATATAGAGTTGTATCATGAATTCGAACATGTTAGTAAATGTGAAGTAGTAGTAGTGCCAAGATCGAAGCCGCTTGGCTCTTGTATGCAAGTTTGTAATTGCTATCAGAAATGAGCGACGAAGTAAACTGTCGCCAAAGCGGCAGGATATACGAAGGGTAACTTAAATTGTCACTTAATCTACGTGTTCTATATTAACTCTTGTGGTTTGTTGTGAACCATGTTAAGCTAGCAAAAATCTTTTTTATTTTATTAGAAAGGTACACCGACATCACTTTATCACTAAAATTATTGTTTTCAATTAGACCTAAAATTAATAAACAATACGTTACTTAATATTTTACGATGTAATATGAAAAGTAATTTAAGAGTAGTTAATAGTTTATGTAGGGAACCTAATAGTGTCCTACTGCTGGGCAAAGGCCTCTCCCCTATTTGGTCCAAGGCATCCAATCCTATTTGTGTTGGTAGGAATTTATTATTATTATTTATTTATCTTCTTTTATATATATAATTTGCAAATAAATGATCTTGTATCTGGAAATTTCGTAAGTTAAACAAACTAACCTTCAGTTGATATTGATAAACATGGGAAAAAAATAAGATGATTCCTTTTCTAATAGAAAAGACTTCAACGAAATCATCAGTGTCATAATTACTGTCGTGGATTTCATTATTATTTTTACTAATTTGTGATCTTAAACCAGCGTAGAGAGCGGAGCTTGGGTCACCCTGTGTTAAACTGAAATCTAAGACAATAGTTTTTCAAACTTTACGTTATGTTTGGTCGTTACTCTGCAGATTACCTAGGGACTTTGCAGATTACAGGTAATGTTGAGAACAATATTATAATTCGATCACTAACGGATTCAACCAGTTTAGTCTGCAGATTAACTAGTTAACTGAGTTTTGCACATTAGCGGTAACATGACTATTTTTAGTAATTATAATTTACTTTCTTAGATGAATTTAAGAAAACTATTTTTTTTAACGAATTAGTTGAAGTTAAGTTTACGGACTATATTATTATTCGCTTAGTTGATGAAAATGTTTTGCGTATTAAGGGTCAAAGGATCCACATAGAGCAAGTCATTACGGTGGCAGTGAGCCGCGCCGCGGGGTCCAGTGTCTAATTCACTGGCTACCAACAGGTGGCAGCACCAAGGCTTTTTAAATCTGACAGACGCCATTGCCTTCGTGTCAGAAAGCCGCGAATAAAATTAATGATGTACGCTCCCTAATGACGTTTCACGATGCCGCTCCATTGTGTCTGTAATACAACAATTATTGAGATCATTTATTAAGTTTATTGATCTTTAAAGTTAATCTTTTATTTTGTAATTTAGTTGCGTGCAAGCTCGCAAACTCTGAAAAAATATCTCATATGATGAGGTATTTTTTGGACTATTTTTGTCATTATACGGCGCGATGTGAGCGGCCGCTGAATGTCCAGGCAATTACTGCTCCGCATGTGGTTTGATTGTGAGCCACTCAGCCAGAGCAGTGGCGGCTCTGGCTCTAAATGATCCCGCTTCAGCTTCACTCACTGACTGGATGTGTGATCTTGCATGATGCTAATATTTTTAGCTTCTGCCGGTCACTATAAAAAATTCGTTACATAAAAGGAAAAAAAAATAATAGTCACTTAGTGGCCCCTTAACGTAACTGAATGCACGGTTAATTTATTAGATAAAAAAAATATAGGTAAATCAAGGATTTTACAGTAATTATTGAGTTTATTTTGCTAAGTTAAGTTGCCTCTGGATATGCCAAGCGCAAACCGTCTTATGGTTATCAATATATATAAAACTCTTCCGTTACTGACTGACTGACAGATTTAACACAGAGCCGAAACTACTGGGCGTAGCGGGCTGAAATTTTGCAGGTGAGTTCCTTGAGGAGTGTAGGAATAATTTCCCGAAATTCCAATGGGAACGGTAAAAAAGGGATTTATGTGTTTACGAGAAAATCAGAGGATATATGTGTACCCAGAGTGAGGATGGGCAGAAAATTAAATTTTTACCCAACATTAACTAGGTAAAGTGCGGATACCCAAATTTTCACAAAAAAATTTCGTTAACTGACCTAAACAGTTAATGTGCAAATTACCCGGTAAAGTGCATATTAACGTATTTCGCAGTATAGCGGTGATAATAACAACGATATACAAATATTTTTTCACGAAATAACTATTAAGACAATTCTTATAAAAATTTACGGTTTAATTCAGCAACCGAGCATTTCAAATTTTATTCCAGAAATAGAGATTTCTTAGAATCATACAGAAAAATAATTCTGCCTGCCTAATTCTTTACTGCTAGAAAATATATTTATATTTCCTAGCAGTAAGGAACTAGGTACCTAAGTAATATTACGGGTCTACGAAAGATCAACTCTAATGAATATGTGAATGCGATACAAAAACATTGGACGCTAAAAAAGCGGCACCTTTTCAGATTAGATTCCTTTATGGTAGCTAATTGCGTTTTATCAAATTAAAGCCCGACCCGCGGCGCTGCTTGATTGATAGTGTTTGACGAATAACGTTTCCCACTAGTTTTACTGAATAAACTGTTTTGATCCGAAATAATGCCTACCATTTGTCTTGAGCTTTTTGCCATTTTCCTTGTTTTATCGTTAGATTTGTCTGTAATTTGTTTCGACCGATTGATACAAAATTTTACCAAGTATTTACATAGACAAATAATCGCATCTAAGTACAAATTTAATTTATAATAAATTTTAACACATATAACTGAAAAAATATATGAAAATTAGGATTTCGATGCATACCTTCGAACACCAGGAAACAGACAAGGAAGCAAGTCTTTGGCCAGCGGCGTCGATTTTAGATATTATACTAAGTATACAGTAAGCATATTTTTATATAATATAAGGAGTCAATTATCATAATTATTAGTCCTTAGGAATTCATAAGTGCTCTGCTGACACGAGCACGTTGCTAAACTTGTTTACACGCACATATCGTCTGAGCAAGCGGCTCGCTCTCGTGTACATAATTTTGCACATAATTGCTACAAGACGAGAGCCTGCGTTGGGCGTTCGAACATACAAGAATGAATTTTTATTGCTCATTTCATAAACATCGCTTGACCAGTGGCAGAGCATCTCCTCGGGCTATGCGATGTAAAATGGCCACCATCAGCTACTGCTGTATGTTACACTAATTTTTACATTTTATTTTCTGTTCATCAAATTAGGTAAAGTTTAAGAATGAGAAAAAAATACAGAACAGGCATTTATAATTTCATATCAGGCAATTTAGACAACAGACAAAGAACCGAAATCGATTCGCGTAGTTTATCCTTTAGGTGCTCGCAGCGGCCCGCGCCGGAGCAGGGCACCAGGCAGCGAGCACCGGGCACAGGTCACGGCCGCCGCCGCCGCGGCCGCTGCAGATGCACCACTCCACGCCGCGCCGCCAGGTTCTCAATCATTAAGAAATTCGGCGGCGCGCACAAAGCAATGATTGATGTGCCGTTTACTGCGCGCAGTGGCCACCGGTAAAAAAAGAACACTTTTATTAACTCGTTTAGGCACCAGCGCTCATTAGAATTATTAATCAAGGCGAGGCGGAGCGATAGCGCGAGTATGATGTATCGAGCTTTGATTACATTAACGCGTTTGTCCCTAGTAATTAATACCTCTACGGGAAGCCTCGCCATATAACTATTTCGTGCCACAAAAGCTGTTTCTAAATTAAAAGCAGCAACAGATTGAAAAGGAGTCTGAGTATTTCTTAATAATAGTTTTAAAGGTAAAGTTACTAATCATAAATGGATGACAGTAAAGCAATAATTATCAACTTGACGTATTTTATACCTACATACGTATAACGCGTATATTTATAGGTATAAACTTTGGCTTAATCACAATCACTGCACGCATGCTACACACACAAACTCGTATACATTTGAAAACAAACGCGTAGGAATAGCGCAAGATACGACCTGCCCTGCTATCTGACTTAGATAAGAGTAACATTATACAATTCATACATTATGCTCTCACCTCTACAAAATCCGTCTAAAGAAAATTTAACTTTAGTAATACGAGGACATTTACCCATTTTCACATTCGTGACATGCCAAAAAGTAATTGATTGCTATTTATAAATGCATTTCCTATCATAAACACTAAGCTACGGACAGCTGTAAAATATTAAATTTTATTAGTGAATACTTACAAAAACTCTGATAATTTAAACGACTTTGATAGTTAACGACCCAACTCGCTTCATAAAAACTTTAATGTAAAACAAAATTACCTTTCATTACTGTACTGCCGTTATCATCTGTACTCATAATAAAAATAAATACTTATGAAAGCCGTCTGGGCCGCGTTTATTTGTCGGTTGCCTTCCTCTATGAAATGCGGACAAACTTACAAGTAGTATACTATACTTCATAGTAAACATTGTCCTCATTTAATTAAACTAGTCGAAACGGCGACCTTCGTATGTTTTATGCATATAAACCTTCCGCTGGAGTCACTCCATCTTTTAAAAAAATCCGCATCAAAATCCGTTGCATAGTTTTAAAGATATAAGCATACAAGGGGACAGACGTGGGAAGCGACTTTGTTTTATACTATGTATTGATGATAATTTTTTATCCCATCCACTCGAAAAGTGGGCTTTTTGATTACATACTGTTCTCTTGTCCTAAAATTCCTCTGACATGCGGTTTATAGTCGGTCAATAATTAATTATACATACATTTTTTATTGTCCTCTGGGCAATTATGTTTGATGCATAATTGTGTTAATGTCACAAAACTAAATGATTGAAGTAAAGTGTGTTTAAAAACAACCTAGTTGATAAGGTCAGCTTAATTAGGTAGGTGCTTACATAGGTTCTGCTTTTTTATTTGTGAATTTTCTCTTCGGTTGGAATAAAAAGCAGTATTTACAACTTGGGGGTAAAGTTATTCTACCTCGGGTGTGGTTAAAACCCTCATACATAATACATCACTTTGCAATTTGTTGCATAAACTATTTAATTATATAATGCTATTGTTTCATTAATATTTAAATTGTATTATATTGTAGGTTCTTTCGAAATCTCTGAAAAATAGCGTAATAATTCAACAATATGTAATATCAGAGTTGCCCCGTCGACCTTCAGAGGTTTAAAGGTAGATAAAGGATAGCTTTGCTAAAGTTATCAGTGATCCATCTTAAACTAAGGCTATTTGTTCTGTAAATAAGAGCAATTCCTAATTTTCTCATTATGAAATTATTAAAATCTAACTAATGTAGGTACTTACTCGTCTTACGTTCCTAACTACGTATACTTTGCGGAAGGCCATCACGATAGTTTTTTATTTTGAATATATCTAGTACTACTGTACCGCTTATTTAAATTTATTTTTCCAATATTGGATGATTCAAAATTTAATACTTTGCGGAACTCATGTAGTTTAATTTAAGCAAATTCTTGATAATATATTTGGTAGATTAAACGGTTCATTTTGACGATCTCTTAGCCTAAAATAAATTGCTTGGTTATCTCTAAGAAAAAGTATTAATACTTGTACATGTACCCCTGATGTATATTATATTATATTATATACCTCTATAACCAAAATTTTAAATTTTAAAAACTTTCGACCAAGTTCCCTCATCAACTATTAAAGAGCTGATCATCTTCAAAAGTTATAATAATAATAATAATTTATTTGCAAGCCAAAATAAATGAAGCACATAAAGATAAATAAACAAGTAAAATTAAACAAAGCTTAAATTAGGCGAACATAATTAGAAGTCTTGTCTAGGCCGAAAATTTTGCACAAATATAGGCGCTGTTCGATAACTTAACTTGCCTTGTTTTATGTAAGAACTATAATTTAATTTGTATTTTTGCCTAAATAAAATAATTACACGAACTTGTTGTTTATTGGGAACTGACATACAGAATTTTTGAAGTGACAGTGACAGACACACAACCATAGACCAAACTACCAAAAAGGATATAGTTATTTCAGGAACATACCGACCGCCAAAAACTACAGTTTTTACTCAACTTAAAAATTAATAAACTTTCCTTTTATAAATTAAACCTAAATTAAAAAATTAAACCGCCTTGAAACTCTACTTAAAACAATATTTGTATGTATCAAAAACCAACTTATCATTAGAGTATAGCAATTATCTATACAGCATAATTAAGTTACGTCAAACACAGAGTGTAAAGTACAGCGTACCTATGAAGCTAATAGTAGAAATTGTTTTCAGGATTAAGCTTGGAGAAAGTAAACAATAGTACAGGCAAAGAAAGGTAAAATGAGTATATAGGGTAAAACGTCCTATTACCGCGGTAGTCAAAATCACGTCCTATTACGGCTCTATTTCATCTTTTGCAATTTATGATTCGTTGTGACTGTGTATGGTAAAGGTGACTACATAGTGTCCAAGGGAAACTAACACGTAACTTATTACCCAGCACTCGTGCGTTTAAAATCGTTTAAAATTACTTAAATTAATTATTTTGTGTAACTTTACCAAAGCGAAAAGCTGTTTCATACAAACGCAGACTGACTCGCGGTAGAACATTGAATTTTCAGACTTCGTTTTTAGTTCAAACAAACACTTTAAGATTATGTTACTATATTCGAATACTTTTTACATTCAAGTAGTCTTAGTTAATCAAGTTGATTTCTGTTTAAAATCAAATATAACAAGTAAATATGAGTAAACAAAAGTCCGCCGTGTTAGGAAGGCTATTCCGCCTATTACGGAGGGTACCATCGGTAATAGGAAAAATGCAGTGTCGGTAATTTATAAATTTAGTGGTATAATAAATATAATTTATGAACATTTCGTTATTTAAGTGTAATTTTCATTAGTTCTCAAGTATAAAACCAATTTTGGATGTACATGTTTTTTAACTAGAATCCTTGTTTTTGACGCTTAAAGTTGACAGTAAAATTTAAGTTTGTTAGAATACTGTGAAACCTAACGTATGAGTTTTAATGAAGAAATATAGTCTTATACAACGATTACTAACGATTTGAGAGTTTTATGGTAAAGTCAGAGTGCTCTTATGTGTATGTAATAACTTACATTACCGAAATATCTTTACATTATATTTCAGAATCAGGATATAAAAACTCATGAGATATTTTAGTTCCTACCGTATTAGGCTGTACGGAATCCTAACACGGTGTATGGAAATTACAGAGCTAATAATTTAACCGTATTATTCATAAAAATACCGTACATTTTAAAAAGCTTTACTGCAGGTCTACTTATTTGGTTTGTTGTATGGTAAATACGTGACATCCTGTCTAAATTGACATACGTCAAATAACTAAAATGCAATTTAACTTTTTATGAATAACAGGGTAAGTAAATAATTAAAAAACTTACACAAAAATATAAACTAAGGTTTATTTCGTACTTACGTATTTTCCCATCAATACAATAATGTACTACTAGATTTTACCGCAACTTTGACACACCATACAAAACCGATTATGATTCGTTGGTTGTTTTATTGTATTTTGGTTTACTGTTTGTTTTTGTTGTTTTTTTTTTGTGTTCCATTTTATTGCATGTTTGTGTCAATGTTATTGTAAAAAATGTATCTTTCTTTTTTTTTACTTTCTCCGCTTGGGTAGAAATCCATTTTCCATCTTTTTTACCGTTTAACTAAACATTCACTGACTGCACCCCGCTGCTTCGCCAGTTAAATTTTCCTTCAAATATGTTTTATTTGCAAGGTTTCATTAAAATCTATTTCGTAGTTTTTACGTGAAAGAGTTACAGACATCCTTTAGTACAAACTTTGTCGTTTATAATATTAATAGGATTATTAAAACCTTCGCCTGGGCCTTTTCAAATTGAATTTGGAGAAAAACGAACAGCAATTTTTTTATAACGAGGTTAAAGAGGTTATCAATTCGACCTGTATGTATGTTTGTATGCTCGTTTGTCCACGATTATTTCGATTTTGTCAAAACCGATTTACACAAAGGTATTTTTTAAATTCAGAAGAAGGGTTTTAGTACCTATTTTTAACTGATTTCAAAAAAGAGGAAGTTCTCAGTTTGGTTTGTATCAGTTTATTAATGTAGGTTTCGGGTACACGTCCCGGGACCTTATTAATATGTCTTTTCCATCCGTTGTCTGTCTGTCTGCCAAAGGCACTAATTTCCGAAACGGCTCGATTAATTTTAATGAAAAAATTTCAAGATATTTTATTTTTCGTCCAAAGAATACTAACAAATATTAAAAACTTAAAAAAATATGGAGATTTAGAGAAAATTTGTACCAAAATCTTAATTTTTTGAACAAACTTTTGTCGAGCCTCTACTGAGATATTGACCTGGTCAACAGACATTAAATAATGATGATTTGTAACTTCACTTAATGTAGATTAACAACAAATATTAAAAATTATGTTAATAAGCTAGCCAAATTTGCACAAATTACGCTTTTATGGGTATAACCTGCTCACATAAAGAAACGATCTCAAAATGGCGGCCGTTGTATGGGCTGTCTCTCTTCTCAACTCTTCCCTCATACTAATATACGCGAGATAGATTTTCAAATTGTTTCTTTATCAGCGCGGCTTATAAAAAAAATCGTCCCCATATTTAATTCATTCCGTTCCGTTGTGCAGAGAGATGGGAGAACGTTACGGTGTCGTAGATTGATTGATTGATTGTTGTTTTGTTATTCGCCCGTTCAGGTCAGGCAAAGGATAGCCCATAAAACCAAATATTCATTATTCGTGTTTCCTAAACTAATTATATTACTGGAAACTTCTTAGCGCGAGGCCATTTATTAAATAGTTGATACACAAAATATTATCAAAATAGCCCCTTACTAGGAAGAACCTGTATTTATGTACAGTGCCAGTAAAACAATTACAGCCATTGCATACCATTTTCTGATTGCACGGAACCATGAGCTGAGATGAAAATGTTTCATAATGAGTGTAATAGGAATTCCGAATTGTCAGACAAAATATTTATTTAAAATTAATTATCATTCTAAAATAAATAAAACGACAACTGAAATAGAAAATATAATTATCATGACTGTCAAAAAAAAATTCAAATTTCTGCTAAAATATTTAGAAATGCTTAATTTCTTACCCTACTTTAAAATGTCGTCAAAACGCGCCGTAATAGGGCATGTTACCCTAGTTAACTAAGAATGAAAATCCGCTTAATTCGATACGAGTCTGTCGTGCTAACTTCGATGTCCGATTGATCCGAATTTGGTACCGTGTTACTTCAATGATAATGAAAATATATGGTAAGGTAATCATAACCCTTTAACCCTTGAGATACAGGCTCCGTGCCCAGTTTAAGGGTCAGCGTCAGGAACAGGTCATGTTCCTGAAATGGGTAAAGCGTGTTATCTTATTCCATTATAATCAAATAATAACTAATATTTTAAATGCAAAGTTTGTGAAGATGTTAAATGAATGAATTGAGCACTGTAGCTCGTTTTGTGATTATTTGTGTATAGCAATAGGTAACGTTTGCTACATACTAACCTTATATATGGATTTTGTTCGAAATAAATATATATATTTTATTATAATTATTTACTCCAATTTTATTTCTTACTTCGATACAACCATACTATGTACACAAGACACTGATAATAGAGGTAATAGGTAGGTACAGTGGCGGTCTAGGAGGTCGTAATATATTTGTCTAAGGTTTTGTCAGCCCTAGACTGTATTGCCAAAGAACAAGAGCTATTTTGCAATACAGAAAAACTGGAAGTGTTACGGCGCCCTAGACCGCCACTGTACTAAATAGGGACAACCAATGCAGGAATGGCACGCGCTGTAAACCGCTGCTTTCTTCTTAGCCATGAAGTAGCAATTTTATAATAGATTTAAGTAGAATTCCGTCTTGTTTCCATTTTAAATAAAAAAACGCAAAGCCCATGCTTTGGCTTTTACATGCAAGAACAAAAGACACACGACCTGGCTTAAACCACACAGGACATTCAAAGCTCTGCGGTCAGTCGTACGGGTACGTAATTGATGCCTTGCCGGAACATGTTATTGATGCTATTTGCAACGATAAACGTTAAAAATGAAAGCTCTGAATCGGTAAAATTTTACAATTTTAACAGTTTTCAAATCATACTTATTTAATGTTCTTCGAAACTAATTGTTAGTGAATAAAATGATTGGCACACCGTCGAATGAAATTATAAGTGGTTTAAAAAGTCAAATGACGTATAATGGACAATCAAATAGTAATTTTAGCATAAAGCAGGCGGTGGTGGCCGGAAACAACTGCGGGCGCACGGCAGGGGTAGACTTCTTATTATTATTGTTGGTGCATGAAAATCTAAGTATAAAATTTCAGCTTATTTCGCAATTTAATAAGATATAAAATCGAAAGTATTGAAGTGCGTAGTACTCATCTTAATGTGTACAGTACAACATCAACGCAGCAACCCACTGGATAAATCGCTGTCCTAAATGTATCTCGATCAATATTTTCGTTTAATGTAGTCCCAGCCAACGCGTCAGAAGAAAGCGCATTTAAAATTACTTGAACTTAAGTTTCATACAGAAATATTATAAAGAGCGAATTAGTATCTAGAATAACGTGGTGAGCTAGAACCAAATAAAAGCATGCAGCAATGTCTCCCCTCGCCGAGCCCCAACATTACCGCGAACCACTAAAGCACCACTCAAATTAAACGCGGCGCTCGATCAACAGTCATTTTCGGTTACAATTAACCACACATTTAAGTGAAAAGTCAACCACCCACTCCAATTGATTTATTGTATGTCCTACGAGTTCCGCCACTTCGTGCCTAGCGGCCCTGCGGCAGGAGAGGAAATGTAGTGGCTCTACGCAAAAGTTAAGAGTTGTTTTCGTTTGTTTCATTATTTTAAGTGTCTATTGTGTTGTGCAGCGCGGGCAGCGGGCACGTGGCGCGGCGAGGGCGCAACGCTGTTCATTTGTCTAATCGCAGTAACATTTGAGGGCACTCAACGTAAAGGGCTGGGAAAGTGTTGCACTTTTACAAAAAGTTAAAAATGCCTCTCCAACTGAAGCGGTTACCAGTTATGTCGTAACTACTTACTGACTCTAAACAATTTAAAGGGCACGTACTTACTTACTTATTTCTTATTAGGTATGAAAAATGAAAAAAGTAAATTAAATTTTATAATAAGTAGGTAAGTAGGATTTATCATAGTGCAAATAAAATTTGGCAATAAAATAAGCTGAAAAAATTAAACTGAAGCTGAAGATGGGTTAATGAATAATGAAACTAGCTATAAAAGCAATTTGATGCCATATCAAACCATTATTAAAAGTCCAAACTTTAATAACCGTTGAAATAAATAAAGCTGATGTAAATCTGCTTCCTGCTATAATTTTGTTAATAATTTTGGATTGAAGGCAGCGCGATATCAATGTGAAACTTTTTCAATTACTGATCAAATCAACTGAATTGCTGAGACTTTGTTCTACAACCATAATTACCAACAAATAGTAGTCGGGGTACTGCGACTGACACTAATGAGAAGTTAATGTACTTAACTGATATTTTGGGGATACTGCCGTAGCAATAGCATAGCTGCTATGCTACTTATTATTACTTACATTAGTACAAAAAAGCTGCAGCAGACTTTATGTATACTAATGTAAGTATAATAAAGTTAAAATACTTTTTATAAGATAATAATAAATCAATCTTAAAATGTCTGCAAAATAATTCCTTTCAGGCAAAAGTTTACCCTTTATACCATAGACGTTTAAATACATTTCTTAAACTTAGCTGAAATTACATTGCAAAAAGTATAACAAGTTTTAAATTCAATCACTGTAAACTGAGATAATGACAAAACACTAAACTAAATAAACAGTTGGTCGAGTGGGTCCCGCCCGTGGCGTGATTGAACCGTTCCGTTTACAACAGACAGTGCAGCACACCTGCAATTATCTGATACTGATAATAAACTCGCGTAATAATTGTTGGGAAAATTCGGAACGCGCCCTAATGAGCGAGGGTGACTTTTCGTCGTGTGGGAACGCACAGATTGCCAATTAAATCTGAATACGATTGCCTGTTTTTAGAAACACCTAATTTGCCTGGCTTGTTACTTAACGCTTAACACGACATTTAATGAGATAGGTACATATTATTTCTTTTCAATTATAAAGGCAAGTTTTTCGACCGTCTCTACATAATTAATAACTAAGAACATGTTTCATAAGTTTAAATTCCAGAATTAGTTCATATCTCTTGCTTCAATAATTACTTAGAATATTAGAATAAATTATAGTAAGTTTATAACAAGGGTGGAATTGATTGTTTTAAGCTTTTAATGACTTGATGTACTTAGGTAGTCATCTAGTTTTCGTCAGCAGCTATTCCCTTTTTTAAAAATAAATAAATTCAAAGTACCTACCTAAGGTTTGCGGTTTTTTTTTTGAGAAATAAAAAAAATGTAAGTTAAACACTTTTTTAATACTGTAAACTGTAAACAAACAGTTTACAGTATTAAAGTGACATAGGTGAATAGTGTTTGAGAGTATCGCGGGGCATGATCGAGGTCCGCTCTCCGCCGCCCGCGCCCCGGCACCACCAGGTGTAGCTCGATATTAGCCGGCAGTAAACCCTCAGATTTGCATAGCTAATCGGCCCGGTTACACGCAGCACACGATAAGGGAAATATGCTGTTCAATGATTTACATTCATGACTAGCACCACTTAGATCTAAACAGGTTAATTTATTGCCCTATTAGCTGTTCTCAGTATTAAACAGAACGTGAATTTGGTTGCTTACACTTAAAATTACTTACCTACTTACATTTACACTACAAAGTTACTTCTTTTTGTAATTGAAAGTAATTTATTTTGTAAAGAATTTGGTTGCAAATGCATATGAATTACAAAGCAAGTGAGTAACAAACCGAGACTAAGTGCGGCGTAGCGAGCCCGGGTACGGCAGTGTCGGCCATCAGTGTGAACAGCAATAAGAGCCGCCACCGAATAATTTGATAGAGGAAATGATTGATACAACGAGCACGCGTAATCAGAGCGTCGTGCCGGCGCGATGAGCCTGGCACAGGGCGCCGCGCCGCGGGATCACACGATTGCCTTGGAACGATTTAATCAAGTCCCAACCTAATAGCTTTTTCTCTTCATTAAATTGTAATAAAGGTGCACCTTTTGTTTTCCAGTTTAAAATTAAGCCTAAATAAACTTATAAAAAATGGATTACATTAAAAATAGAGTCTACGAATAGACTTTTTCTACATTACATTCAATTTGAATTGGCATGTTATAAGTAGTAAGTAGTGAGTATACTTATCTTAATGGCATTTTAACTAAAATGTTAATTTGTGACAAAAATTACATCGGACCAACCACTTGAACCTAATAGGGCACCCTGCTTGTTTTCGGAAATGCTATAGCAATTTTAATGTTTATGTGCCCCTTCTCATGCGATTTGGCAATTAGCGCCCCAGAGTGGTGTTTTCTGGACTGCTGTAAACCACCTCAAGTTTACTTATGTACTCCATGCGTACTCCCCATAAAGGTACGTAGCGATTTATTTAGTCTATGATACTCCCGAGCCTGTCGTCGCAAGGCGTGTTACAAGCTTTTAAGGCAGAGTCTATACCGCTTAGGATAGTCTCCACAGAAAGAGAGCAGTCTTCCTTGTTCTGTGTTAATCTCAGTAAAATGTAATTTTGTGAGCGGCCACCTTTATTCTCTTTTAACGCATTTCCTTCTTTCCATCAGCCCGTCTTTACCTATGTCCGACCATCGTAAATGTACAGTGGCAATCAAGGTCGCCGTAACACTTCCGATTTTTCTGTATATGCAAAATAGCTCGTTTTTTGGAAAAACAGTCTAGGGCTGACGAAACCATAGACAAATCTGTTACGGCCTCCTAGAAGGATAAGATGATAAGTATTAAGTAAGTACAGTGAAACTTGGTGAAGTGGGACCTGGATAAGTGAGAAACCTCTATAACCGGAACTCATGTCGAGGTCCCGACACCTTGGCACTGAATTACCTCTGTTAGTGGGATGAAGCAAACCTCTATAACTGGGATTCGTTCTTTCAATTTTATCGTCATAGTTACCTCTTTAACTGAGAAAGCGAGGGATTTTTTATGCATTTACCTCTGTAACTGAGATAAAATCGTTTTAATTGTATCATTGTGTCAACTTATACCTTCAGTTTTACTTTGGCTTTACTATCAAAATGATCATTTGAAAAATGGAAGGCTTAGGTACTATACATTTAAGAAAGTGGAAAGAAATCATTTAAAGACTGTGTCGAATTTAATGTGCTAAAACCTATCTTTATAGAATTCGGAATAAAGCTAAAATTAAATCACAATGTTTTGAAGGACAACTTATCAGAATATTTCTAAACTTGAACTTGTTTGGGTCAAGCAACTTCGTAAAAAAGTAGACAGATGATCAATGAAAAGTCACAAGATTTCGCCCAAAGGCTTAGTATTTTTAATTTTTTTAGCAGCAATTATGATTGAAATTGATGATGATAATTATTTAATAATTCGTGATTATAAATTTTATGTTATAATCGCACCTCTATAACTGAAATAACCTGTTTTCTTACCTCTGTAAATGGAACCCCTCTGTAAATGAGACGAATATTTATTTATACCTGGATATCTGAGACACTGGGTTAGTGGAATAGCTCTATAACTGAGAAAAATTTGCAGGTCCCTTAAGGTCTCACTTAACCAGGATTCTACTGTATAACCTACCGAAGATTGTATGGACTTCGTGCCTGTCTTTGTCTGTGATTCGGGCCTGAGTGTTTTGTACCTATTATAAATTACTGCAATAAAACTTTACTAGATACTTATATTTAATTTCTGTATAAGTTGCGATAAAAGCGGCGGGCTCGGAGGGCGGAGTTGCAGTCGCTCCCCGAAGTCGAAAAGGAACATTAGGTACTACTCTAACAAGAGTCGGCCAGGACATCGGCATTCGCTTCCCGATCACGTCCATTTGTTAGATAACTAAGTAGTTTGTTGCAATAAATTGCCGGAGGGGTCGCCGAGCGACTGCAGATTTCAATTTCAAATTATTGATCTCCTGGTCATCATCTGGGTTCGAGAATTTAAGAGTTTGTTTTTCAAGCACTTAATAGTGTGGCGCCTATTTTTTTTTTGGTTAAAAGTACTTAAGTACCTAAATCTTTCTTTTTTTGTTTAATTCAAAAAGATAGCTCTACCTTTATAGAAAGAAGCTTGTGGTAAGACTATCCTTCAATAATTTAAGTAATATATAAGGAGTAACATGTCACTGGGCGGGCTTAGACGTAGTTACACGATACTAGCGCCACTTGCGATAAAAAAATTAATATCTTCTAAGTTTTGAATATTAAAATTCTAAACCATGGCCGAAATCAAGAATATGCGTCAATGACGCACTTGATAATCTTGCTTAGGATTTTTTATGGCACTGTTGTGTAGCTTTCGGTTCAAAATATAAGAATGATATTGTTTACATATTTTTGATTTCGGCCATGTTTTGAATTTTTATTTTTCGAAAGTGAAAGCCTGCGCGCTCTAAAGACTGAAAAAAGTCTATTGCACCTGGTGCAGTCAGCATTATAAAACGAGTGGTCAATAATATGATCCGAATTAATTTCCAATAAGTATACATACATGGTTATGAAATTATTAAACGAAAAGGCGTTTTCAATTATTTGACACCTTAGATGAAAAGATTCTATAATGCTGACTGTACGACTGTATTGAAATTATATGTCATTATTGGAAGTATTAAACAGGTTTAGGCCAGAATAAGAGCAGTAATCCAGAAACCCATTCTAATACCCTAATAATTTCGTACCTATCGCTTTAAAGTGTATTGCTATCCAAATTTGATAGCTTATTAAAAATAAAAGTTTTTTAATATTATTTACACATTTATTACTGCTTACAACAGTATACAAAGTATAAACAGGTCGATATAACTTTATATTACATAAAATTTATATACATACATAATCCTAGCAAGCGAACAAAAATATGGGAGGGAATGTTTGACAAACTTAATAATTTTATTCAAAAAAAAATTATAGTTCATAACTTCGTTCAGTGATAAATTTATAGTAACAAACAACCTACTACATAGTTTACCCGTGTTAAATGAATGCAAAGCTAGGGGTGTTCGCGAGCCAGATTAATACTAAATGCCACTGAAAACGCTATAATAAACAGCGGGTTATCCCTCTTTCCTTCCTTCCTTCCCGTTCACTTTTCTTATAATTCAGCCTCAGTATCACAAGACTTTAATACTTAAATTTCAGTCATACTTTACATGCCCAAAAAACAATTCGCTATTATTGCGTGCATACACAAGTGCATACCTACTTTCGAAAACATTAATGTTAAACACTAAACGGTATATAGGTACATTTTACTAACAATTTTATTCTAAATTTATAGCGACGCGACTCTTAAAACAACATTTTTATACTGATAGCTTTGAAAAATGAAGCTTTAAGAAATTATGCAGCTGAACCAGTATTGTCCTGCAAAATGACATTACAAATTAAATACAACATTCAACTATTTAGAGTTATCTCTACATATATGTATAAAACATGAGTTTGAGTCTGTGGTGGTAAGAGAAGGACGACAATTACTTCTAGTATAACTGCTATGGAATTACCTACACATTTTTTTATTTACACCAGTATAAACATTACATTTAATTACAATTTAAATAATTAATTAATTTCAAATCTGCAATATCATAAATAAAAACATTTAAATAAAATGTAATAAAATTATCGGTATGAAACATTATTCTTATTTCTTTAGCACATTTTATTCGTTGGATCGCCGCCTCCGTCTCGGACGACGAACAGAGCTTCTTTGAAATGCATAGCATTAACAATAAATGAACATGCGAATGAGTAGATCTTATACAAATGTGGCCTCAATAGCAGGCCCCGTCTTCAATAGGGCCGACCATTTTGCGGGCGGTCGGGCAGCTTCGGCGGTGCGTTGGCTCCGGGCCGGCTGCGGAAATAAACATACTTTAAAATTTCATACTAGCTTTAGAAGAAGGAGTCCGCATAGTACAAAATGCTAGTTGTCTTTACATTAATCATGCAAAATATAATGATGTGATAATGGAACTTTATTAGAGAAACAATAGTGCAGAATATATTAACATTTAATTAGGTGTACGATTGTTGGGTTATAAAAATGCCGACGGCGGCGGTGCGCATTTAACGTCTTGTCCTGTTAGCACGTCTCCAATCCATTTGTCTATACATACAATTTATCACGCTTTGCAATATTTATCATGACTATCTTCTACACAGGTTTGTTCACAGGTTGACCAGTGACTTTATGTTTTTCAATTCAATACCGCTGTGATATAAATGTCTAACAAATTGTGCAAAAGAAATTTTGTTACAAAAAAAATGTTGAATGTGAACCTGATAGATACCTAATTAACCAGAAATATAATAAGTTGAGTGGGGATATGCCTTTATATGTTTGTACCTAATGTCGAGCTCCACAGTAGTCTAGTCCTAGTTAGGTTAGATAAAATGTATGTAAGTAGTATAAAATAAACATTTGAGTTTACAAAATTTTGAGCATAGTATTGTTTTTTTTTTTAATATGTTACAAGAAGAGGATGTGAGACATCTTCATTCTTTATTAGATATCTGTGGTATAGAAGTTTTGTTACTTATACATAGTTATTCTACAACTGTGGAGCTCGACATTAGGTACAAACATATAAAGGTTTGTACCTAATGTCGAGCTCCACAGTAGTCTAGTCCTAGTTAGGTTAGATAAAATGTATGTAAGTAGTATAAAATAAACATTTGAGTTTACAAAATTTTGAGCATAGTATTGTTTTTTTTTTTAATATGTTACAAGAAGAGGATGTGAGACATCTTCATTCTTTATTAGATATCTGTGGTATAGAAGTTTTGTTACTTATACATAGTTATTCTACAATTCTACATGATAAAAATATAATACAATGAGTCAAAATCATGCATATCAGTTACTTCGCTGATAAAATGCAGCTACAGTTTAAAAAAAGCATATTATTATTTTGGTGGCAGTTTTATAGTTAGTGGCACCGAAAATTAAAACATGCATAAAAGATATCATAAATAATATAATGCACAAACCGCCCGCAACTAAGTACCAATTTACAGTAAGCCACACTTCAATCTACCCCGTGTAAATTACACTGTTATATTGATTTTTCTTGTCGTACGTTGTTGGTAACAGGGAGGAATGATCCATGCGTGGCTTACTGAAACAATCAATATATTTACAAACAATCTCTACTCCACAAGCTACTTTTTAAATTAGGATATATACGTAATGATTGTTAAATAAATTTTGGCTTACCTAATTATCCAATTGTTATGTAAGTTAGGTGCTAAGGGCATTTTAGTAAATTAAATGTACTGGAAATAAACATCTTTAGTACACATATAGCATTTAATAATTATTTTTTATACAGCATAAGATTAACAATATTCATAAACTATATCAAATCCAACAATCACTGTCTATACTTTTTTCGATGGTATACTAAAACTCTATCAACAATGCGAGAGAGCAGAATGTAAGACGATTACTTTTGTCGTAATGATTTGGTTGAGAGTGCGTAGGAACTCAGCCGATGCCCGCCTGTCTAGCCTGTCTAAACGTAGAGCAGCTTAAACGTGGTCTGGTCATAACACTAAATGGTCTCCTTACCGGTCACGCTAACAAATTTCATTAGCAGCGCTGAATTCGCTCCAACTGAATTATTGCTTACTTGAGAAGAGCTTATATGTACTCTGTTGAATGAATGAAACGGATCCATGATTGTTAAGAAGAATTTTCTAATAATTGACCAAAAAATATTGCTACGAATAACTTTATAAATAGAAATGCCTGGCTCTGGCTCTTGATTGCGGCAAAACTGGACATGAATCGGTCAAGTCAAGATGTCGATGACGTCATACTTTTTGGCAACTAGTAATGAAAACCTAAGATTTTAATATAAATTGTGAGTTTCGACTTACATAATATGTATTTATTATCTTCGAAACCACCAGTTTCATGGCTTTAGACTGATTTTTGCAAGATTTGACACCATGATTTAATTAAAATTTAGTAAAAAAAGGACATTCTAAACATTTTGTTCATAAACTGGATCCAATCCTGCCAGAATCACGTCTCGATAAGCTATTATAGCAGCCACTAAATAGTCGTTACAACAATTTTATTACTTCAACTTTTAATATATCAATAGTGCATGACGAGTGTCAAACATATAAACAGCGCTCGCTAACCCTATAACCTAGAACATTATAGTAATATAAGAGTTGATGAGCGTGTTAGATACGTACTATACAATAGCTATTGTGGTGTCAGCTACGCTACGGAACACCTAACACCGACGTGCGCCTCAACAACTGCGACTACGCGGCGGGCGCGGCGGACCGCGGCGACGCCCGCGCTGCTACCTACGTACAGCTAATACTTCACAAACATAAATTGATATGCTCTTTGCTGATCACCGGTAACTAAGTATGTATAACAGACAGGATCTCGTTCTCGTACCGAATATATATTTATAATTCGGTAAGTCTAGCCTAATTATTTTACAAATTATAATGGTGGATTCACATTAGAACCGTACTACCTCTGTAATAATTTAACCAAATTAAGATACACGATTTTTGCAAATATACAATTGAATTCATTTCATTAATTCCAAATCTCCGTCCACTTTTATTTCTCGAATAATACTGAACACTACAAAACGCAATTACTTGCAAAAACTAAGAATAACCTACGAATGTTGAACTGTTGTATGATTAAATACAATTTATTGCGCAGAGGTAACTGCGTTCATTCAATATTATTAATATTTTATTAAAAAAACTTATTACACTTATATATTACAAATGTTTCTAACAATCACTAAGTCCCCCATATTCGAATGCTGTCAATTTGTGCGTGATCTCCAACAAGAACTTCTTAAAATAATAACTTATACGATTTGACACTTGAGCAATATATTATGGAATCGAATTAAAAATGTCAAGATTGCTCACAAGCTTGGGGCAATAACCATTGCGGTACGGGTAAATGACTTCGGGGCCAACAACAATTTCATATGTTAAACAAACACAACAACAATACGTTAAGCAGACACGCCATACATGTTATGTGCATTAAGGTTGCCCCGCTCTTTCATTGAAAACTCTGATACAATACTGAGGTAACACTGAGCAAGATCTTATTTCAATATGGTATCAGAAGAGTAAAGGCCTGTATTCACATTGATTAGTGCGAGTGCGAGTGCAGGTGTGAGT
>OX637643.1:4521279-4571383 GCA_951802225.1 Euspilapteryx auroguttella | reverse complement strand
GCTCACGTCTCCGATGATGTGCAGCGCCTCCTTGCACGCGTGGTACATGCGCAGCATGTCCTCACGCTTCTGCGCTTCCTCCGGGGACTCCTCCATCATTTGAGACTGCGGATACAACATGTTCATTTGTAAATCATGAAGAAAGTAATAAATAGTCTGGTGAACTTTAGGGATAGCCTAAGAAAATGTTATTTGCAGCGACAGCTACACAGAAATAAGTTTTAGGTAAGGCTCTGAACGAGATGTAATTTTTAATGAATTCATTAACATGTCGCGGAGCTTTGTATGTGCAAAATTTAATCTCGTCATATAAGTTTTCTAGCAATATTATTTCTCAGATATACAAACTCCATCCCAAACAAATCCGATATTCTTCCATCCCATCTTACTATCTTACTTTAAGCCGGCTAACACACATAGTTCAACTTAGCACTGCTAAACCTAAAATTACATAAAGAAAAAAAAGCAACCAACCTGATCCCCAGAAGCATAGAGGTGCGCGAGCAGCTCCCCGTTGATGAAGTCCTTGGCGTTGTTGATGATCATCATCATGATGGTCTTGGGCACGAGGTCGCGCGTCGTCTTCGTCACGATGCGCATGTACGAGTCCACCAGGTTGCGGATGGTCTCCACCTGCCGCTCCAGCTGCGGGTCCATGCTGCTCGTCGCCTGGCTGTCTGAGCTCTGCAAGTGCACCGCCATACTTACTACTATTCGAATAGAACTAGATTGAAGGCGTATTCACGAGGAAAGCTGGTTGGCAGTGTCATTTTTAGAACCAGCGCTAACCAGCGCCGTCAACCACCTTTCTACGTAAATACGGCCTTACTCCAATTTTAACTTGTTTTCCTTTTCTTTAAGTATAATACCGGCTGTCGTTACTATAACATTCGGATAATAATTTAGATATGCTGATTATTCATATATTAAGAAAAGATAAATAATAATAATTTAATTTAATATTTGTCTTGAATTAAGTATTTTAAATTGTTTCTTTAAGTAGAATGAACGTGTTTCTGTGGTTTTATTAACCTCTGGTATGATTCAAAACTGTGTCCTATTAATGTGCAAGCGCATCAACTAAGATACAACAATGCTAATACAAAAAATATATATAAAAAGGTGTGGATGATTGATGATATTGATCGCACGGATGACTTCAATTCCAAGCTCAAGGTAAGTGCGACGAAACCCCTATCACCTAACGAAGATATCAACTCAAACACGGATCTTCATTGGAAGCAATAGCAATACAAATCCATGCAATTAAATCCACTTTTTGTACTTGCCCATTCGTCGCAGAATTTACTTGAGTGTAAGTTTGGAGAAAGCAAATATTAAACTGCGGTATACTGAGATGTTTTGCAGGTTCATCTTATAATTGAACTTTTAAAGGGTATATTTGTCTTAAAAGTCTTTCAA
Organism: Euspilapteryx auroguttella; assembly: GCA_951802225.1. Lineage (NCBI taxonomy): Eukaryota > Metazoa > Arthropoda > Insecta > Lepidoptera > Gracillariidae > Euspilapteryx > Euspilapteryx auroguttella. Next base: position 4,569,961 of record OX637643.1, on the reverse strand, counting down.
AGCCAGCACACTGGAGAGGTAGGTCTCATAACATAATTTACAACGTTTATTTCAAAATTCTTTATGTTTGTGGATTTCTGTTCATTTTGTTTCATGTAATCGCAGTTTACGAGAATAACTCCTCTAGTATTAGTGCAGGCAAACATTTCCGTGCACAAAATATAGTGCCATGCTGTTAATAAACGCGCTTTGAAACTGAATTGTGGTATTAAATAATGTCACCTTTGTAAAATATATCAATCCACTCAAAAGTCTATCAGAAAACATAAACTTACTCGTCTATTTCCACCCAAACCCAGGGACGGAAAAAATAACTAAAAATAAAGAAACAAAGTTATGACAAATTTTGTAGAGGTCAGAGCCAAATCCAAACAAAAACAATATAATAAATTAACAATGCAAAACTAAAATACGAAGACGTTGGCGGAACAACAAATTTGTAATTAGTGCAAAAACTTAATAAATAAACAATATAAAGGGCTAAGTGTAACTCAGGCATTCCATTCTTGCCATAGCTTTTTTCATCGCCAAAGAATTCATAAATAATTTACCTATACGATTTTAACTACTTAATACAACTAAAGAAATTTAACAAAATACATAAAACATACATATTATATAGGGCATACATCCTAACACTGTTTTTAGCTGTACAGTACATTGATGTAAACTACAGTGTCGATGTGAGATCCTTTATTGAAAGACAAACCTGGTATCCTTCACCCTGTTTAGCATGGCAAAACATAGACCATTAATACATATACATAACACTGTATAAAAGTTTAAACATTTTTAAGCAAAACTAAAGAGTAAAGTCATAATAAGCGTAGTCAGTTGTAGATGCAGAAGTAGAAGTGGGTTAAGTAAGGGGAAAAGCAGGCAGGTTGGCGATATACTAGAGTTGGTGCGCTCACCTCGTCGCCATTGGCTGCCTCGGAGGTCTTCTCGGGGTAGACGCCGGCGCGCAGGAAGGACGCCTTCCACGAGTCCACGTCGTCCTGGTTCTCACACGACAGCTCCAGTTGCTTGTAGTCCTGAAATTATTTTGAAATTAAATAATGAAGAGATACAAAACATTGTAAACTTTCGAAACCTAATAGACGCAGAAAGGGACGTCTAGTTTACTTTTTGCCAATCACGTTTTCGCGTCAGATATGGACTATTCTTAGTATGTGTCATATTGTGAGCGTTGGCACCATCATCGTGCTTAGGCTAACTTATAGAAAAATATGTAGTTCTTAAATAATCTAAAGTGTAGCGGACTGAGGAGATGCATATAACTCGCGCAAATAGAGAAAAGTTTAATAAATATAATAAGAAAACAAATCCTCGAGGTCGCGCAGCTTGAGCCCGTCCAGCGGCAGCATGTACTTCTTCTCGCGCTCCTCCTCGTCCTGAACCACATGATGTTTGTTACCTTGTAGACGTTGCGGCCCTCGGGGTTGAAGAGCGCGAACATGTGCCGGCGCGACATGAAGCCCTGCTCGAGGTCGCGCAGCTTGAGCCCGTCCAGCGGCAGCATGTACTTCTTCTCGCGCTCCTCCTCGTCCTGAACCACATGATGTTTGTTACCTTGTAGACGTTGCGGCCCTCGGGGTTGAAGAGCGCGAACATGTGCCGGCGCGACATGAAGCCCTGCTCGAGGTCGCGCAGCTTGAGCCCGTCCAGCGGCAGCATGTACTTCTTCTCGCGCTCCTCCTCGTCCTGAACCACATGATGTTTGTTACCTTGTAGACGTTGCGGCCCTCGGGGTTGAAGAGCGCGAACATGTGCCGGCGCGACATGAAGCCCTGCTCGAGGTCGCGCAGCTTGAGCCCGTCCAGCGGCAGCATGTACTTCTTCTCGCGCTCCTCCTCGTCCTGAACCACATGATGTTTGTTACCTTGTAGACGTTGCGGCCCTCGGGGTTGAAGAGCGCGAACATGTGCCGGCGCGACATGAAGCCCTGCTCGAGGTCGCGCAGCTTGAGCCCGTCCAGCGGCAGCATGTACTTCTTCTCGCGCTCCTCCTCGTCCTGAACCACATGATGTTTGTTACCTTGTAGACGTTGCGGCCCTCGGGGTTGAAGAGCGCGAACATGTGCCGGCGCGACATGAAGCCCTGCTCGAGGTCGCGCAGCTTGAGCCCGTCCAGCGGCAGCATGTACTTCTTCTCGCGCTCCTCCTCGTCCTGAACCACATGATGTTTGTTACCTTGTAGACGTTGCGGCCCTCGGGGTTGAAGAGCGCGAACATGTGCCGGCGCGACATGAAGCCCTGCTCGAGGTCGCGCAGCTTGAGCCCGTCAAGCGGCAGCATGTACTTCTTCTCGCGCTCCTCCTCGTCCTGAACCACATGATGTTTGTTACCTTGTAGACGTTGCGGCCCTCGGGGTTGAAGAGCGCGAATTTACCGGGCTAACAATTGCGGGTCACTAATGTACTGATGACTAAGCTAGCCCGATAATATTGACTGTCCTAACCTCAATGCACTACTATGAAAAGACTAATAAATAAAACAACAGAATAACGTCTAGTCCTTGAGGGCAAGTGCGGTAGCGCCGAGGAGATAGGAACGAGTGGCCGCCGATGGCGCGTCTCGCCGTTATAAAAGAGTTCTGTTGCCACGCAGCGCGAGGGCACTGTGTGGTCCTCGATGAGCTTCTTCCTCGTATCGAAACAAGATCGAAATATGTTATCGGTGGAAAAAGGAGCTCACCAGACGGAATGTAATTAAATTATATCGCGTTATTATTTCAACGAACAACGCGTGTGTCGCTACAGTACTCCCCCCCTAATAAAAGGAAAATTTTAATTACCACACAAAAAAATTGCAATGATGGTAAGTACTCACGTAAGTATACAAAACAAATTTAAGTTGAAAAAAAAAAAAAATTAAGTATACAATTTACAATAAGTTTTTAAAAACTATCAAACAATTTAAAATAAAAATATAATATAATTTGGAAATAAGTTATATAAAGAAAAAATAAATCGTATAACTATACTAAACGTATAAAATACACAAAATTTTAATTAAATTGTTACAAACTAAAAACTTATAGTACACAGATCCATCATACATCAAATGGATTATGAGCATTAGTTTCACTGGTAGATTTGCCCTTATTATCAATAGCAACTTTTACTTGTCTTTGTAAAAAAATAGCGTAGCGTTTCCGTAACCTAACATAGGTCACTATTGCTACCAGAGCAATCAAAAGACATAAAAGCGACAGCATTACTATATCTCCTGCTGCCGGGCCTGCGATCGTAGCTGGACCCGCTGCAGAACCTCCAGGACCGTATGTAATTATGATGTCCTTATTCGAGTTTGAGAACCAACTCATATTTCCACGGAAAAAAAAAAAAAAAAATCAAACGGATACAAAAGATTCAAGCGTATGATCCGCGGTGCTGTCAAACTTGCAATGTGCAACGAAAAAGAATGCTTCTATAAGGTAACCTACCAATAGTTAACAGAACAAAAGGTAATTAAATTCAATATGTTCAAATGAATACATTACAAAGTGAACCTAACGGGTGGCTTAACGACTCTACCGGATCTGGTAACCACTAAAGGTCTCGGTTCAAACTCGGAATTACTTGTCGTAATATCAGTATCGTCTGCTCCTGTAATTGCAGATCTTAATGGTTCTGCGTTATTGTCGTTAATAAGATACGCAGGCTTCAGACGATCTATTGCTACACGAGTAACCCTATTAAGCAATTGAATTTTAAAAACCTTGGGTGTTCGCTCTAATACGCGGAAAGGACCATCGTACACGGGTGTCAAAGGTTTCCTAACCGTATCGTTTCTAATAAAAACGTGTGAGCATGTATTAAGATCTGGGTGTATAAAAATATTCGACTCGTTTCTCCTAGACAAACCGATCGGCCTAAGCTCACTGAGCGTGCGCCTAATCTGCTGTACTAGGTGTGTGTCGTCACTATTGCTAGAGCTGGATGCTTCAAAGAAATCTCCGGGTAACCTCAAAGTGCAACCATAAGTTAATTCTGCGGCACTGCACTGGGCATCGTCCCTTAAAACTGAGCGTAAACCTAATAAAACACTAGGTAAATCCTCCACCCAATTGTTAGATTGAATTCTAGCTGTGAGAGCTACTTTCAAAGATCTATGCCACCGCTCCACCATCCCATTACTCTGTGGGTGGTATGGCGTAGTCCTGATCCTAGAAATTCCTAGCAATATCAACAGTTCATTAAATAAGTTACTTTCAAACTGTCTACCCTGATCTGAAGTAATACGAACTGGACAACCAAAACGTGCTATCCAACTGTTATAAATAACTTTAGCAACCACTTCTGCTGTAATATCAAAAGTAGGCACTGCTTCTGGCCACTTAGTACGTCTATCAATCATAGTAACTAAGTATTTATATCCTTCCGGGGAAACTGGTAATGGCCCGACTATGTCCACATGTAGGTGTTCAAATCGGCCACAATCCGGAAAAGTACCGACATTCGATACAGTATGCCTGTGAACCTTGGATCGCTGGCATTCCACACAAGTTTTCGACCATGTCTTAATGTCAGAGTTCATGTTAGGCCAATAAAAACGATCCTTGATTAACTTTCTGGAGGTTCGAACTCCAGGATGGCTCAAATTATGGATATTCTGAAAAGCTACTCGTCGAAAATTAGGAGTCAAAACAGGTCGCGCCTTCTCAGTCGAACATTCACACAAAACATAATCATCAATATCGGGAAAATAAACTCTTTTCAAATGCAAATTGCGGTTATTATCCTGCGACATTTGCACTATTGTGGAATCTAATCTCTGTTCCCGCGATAAATCTGCGTAATTCATTGAAGATGGAAACGACACTGACTCAATTCGGGAGAGAGCGTCAGCAACGACATTCTCTTCCCCTTCAACATGCCTTATATCCGTAGTAAACTCACTTATAAAGGATAATTGCCTGATCCTACGTGGAGTTTCACTATCAGTACCTATTTTACTAAAAGCAAAAATTAAAGGTTTGTGATCTGTTAAAATTGCAAACTTACGACCTTCAATAAATCTTCTAAAATATTTAACTGCCAAATATATACCTAACAGTTCCCTGTCATATGTACTGTATTTCTTTTGAGCATCAGTTAACTTTTTAGAAAAATAGCCTAATGGTTTAAAAATGCCACCCACCTGCTGATTTAACACGGCCCCAACACTGGAACACGATGCGTCGGTCATTAAAGTGAGCGGGCTATCAGATAATGGGTGCGATAACATTGCAGCACGAGCTGTTTCTTACACTCGTCAAATGCTTCATTAGATTCGTCTGACCAATTAATTTCGGTCTTGTCGTTCTTCTTTGAATTATGTAAATAAACATTAAGCTTATCTAAATAGCGAACGGCGTCGGGTAGATGTGCTCTGTAAAAGTTTATCATACCTAAAAATCGCCTTAGATCTTTTACTATAACGGGTTTGGGGAACTGATTAATGGCCTGAACCTTACTTTCTAACGGTTTAATGCCTTCAGCTGATACATGGTATCCTAAATACTCTAATTCGCTCTTACCGAACTCAGATTTACTGATGTTTATTGTGATACCATACTCGTTCAAACGTTCGAAAACTAACCGTAGGTGTTTTTCATGCGTTTCCCTATTTTCGCTAGCGATAATAGCGTCATCAATATAGGTAAATAGAAAATCTAATCCTTGAAAAACTGTATTATTCATCCATCTCTGAAAAGATTGAGCAGCATTACGTAACCCAAAAGTCATTCTTGGAAATTCGAACAATCCGAATGGCGTAATTATCGCCGTCTTTGGGACGTCTTCCTCCGCGATGGGAATAAAATGATATGCCCTATTAATGTCAATTTTAGAATAAATAGACTTTCCTGCCAATAAATATGTGAAATCATGTAATCGCGGAATGGGATAACGGTCGGGTTTCGTTATAGCGTTCAACGCCCGATAATCTCCGCACGGCCTGAGTTCACCGTTTTTCTTAGGCACGACATGCAAGGGGCTAGACCAAGCACTATTCGATGGGCGACAAATACCTAGCTCCATCATTATTTCGAATTCTTTTTTAATCTTACTATAACGCTCCGGTGGTAGCGGTCTTGCGCGCGCGAATATCGGTGCGCCTTGAGTCTCAATGTGATGAACTACACTATGACTTTTCAACTTTTTGAAAGAAACGGGTTTTGTTATTTCAGGAAATTTCTCGAGCAACTCCCTATAAGGGTGATTATCGTCTAACGTTTTCAAACAAGGAACGTTTGATTGCGTGACAAACGCTGAAATTTCTAAATTAGTGTTACTATCGATTAACTTTTTATTTCGCAAATCTACCAGTAAACCATAGTGTTGCAAAAAATCTGCACCTAAAATAGCTTGATTTACATCGGCAATTATAAAAGTCCAACAAAACCTTCGCCTTAAACCTAAGTTTAATACCATAGATTTAAGACCATATGTTTTAATTTCTGTGCCATTTGCCGCGAACAATTTATATGAACGATTAAAACTACTTACAGTACGGTATTTAGAATGAGGTAGCACGCTGACGTTGGCGCCGGTGTCAATCAGGAAATTTGCGCCGGTATCCTTATCTGCCAAGCTGAGACGGTTGTTCATCTCACGATGTGGGATGCAGTCTCCCGTCGCCGACTGCACCTCTCCTAGTTTTCCGCCGTCGGGGATGGGCCGCGCCAGCTGCATGGTTTCACGCACTTCCGGGCGCGCTCTGCATACCGGAAGTGGTAAAAACACTTCCAATTCGGGTTTGAAGACGATGCCGAGCCTGAGGACCGTCGCTGATGCGATCCAGATCGCGATCGGGACCTCTGATGCTGCTTTCGGGAGATGCTCCTCCCACGCTGTAGAGCCGCCACCTGCGCCGTTAGTTTGGCGATTTCGGCCACCAGGTCTTTAGGTTCCTGGCGACTAACCTCTGATATGTGTCCAGAGGCTGGTGACGTGGCCTCCATCACCTTATCGGCCACCTCGGCCATCTTGGTAAGGTCGCCCGTTGATACCGCAAGGACCGCCTTAACACTGTTCGGCATATGATTTTGCCATAATATTCTTAAGGTGTCCTCCGGGACTTTATCGCGGGCCAGATCTCTCATGGCCCGTAGGAACTGTGACGGTTTTTGTTGTCCCAGTTGTAATTCGCCTAACAACTTTTGGAAACGGCGTGTCTCGCTGTCCTCGAACACGGATATTAGCCTCTCTTTAAGAGCAGCGAACTTTCCTGTTGTCGGTGGGTTTAGCACTATATCGCTTATTTGCGAAATCGCTTCCCTAGACAATTTGGCAATAACCACATTAAAGTTGGTGTCGTCGCCTTGCTTTTGCGGTAAAAGCACCGCCTCTACCTGAGCGAACCACAGCCTGGGCTGCTCCCTCCAAAACTCCGGCAGCTTTGTGTGAAGCGCCACTGCCGCCACGTCGGTCGGGAAATGCTTGTTTTGTGCCGAGCTACCAGCTGCCTCTTCTGAAGCTTTTCCGGTCATTTTCCTCGGTTCTTGATTTTCCGCTAGCTCGCCTCTTGATTTTGCGTCCGGTGGAATCCGCTGGTGGAAAGCCGGAACGCAAAGTACGAGTAATAGCAGAAAAATTAAACCAAAAAGGTAGGTACTCACTCACGTCGTCGAGTAGGTAGGGTCACCACTTTACCGGGCTAACAATTGCGGGTCACTAATGTACTGATGACTAAGCTAGCCCGATAATATTGACTGTCCTAACCTCAATGCACTACTATGAAAAGACTAATAAATAAAACAACAGAATAACGTCTAGTCCTTGAGGGCAAGTGCGGTAGCGCCGAGGAGATAGGAACGAGTGGCCGCCGATGGCGCGTCTCGCCGTTATAAAAGAGTTCTGTTGCCACGCAGCGCGAGGGCACTGTGTGGTCCTCGATGAGCTTCTTCCTCGTATCGAAACAAGATCGAAATATGTTATCGGTGGAAAAAGGAGCTCACCAGACGGAATGTAATTAAATTATATCGCGTTATTATTTCAACGAACAACGCGTGTGTCGCTACACGAACATGTGCCGGCGCGACATGAAGCCCTGCTCGAGGTCGCGCAGCTTGAGCCCGTCCAGCGGCAGCATGTACTTCTTCTCGCGCTCCTCCTCGTCCTGAACCACATGATGTTTGTTACCTTGTAGACGTTGCGGCCCTCGGGGTTGAAGAGCGCGAACATGTGCCGGCGCGACATGAAGCCCTGCTCGAGGTCGCGCAGCTTGAGCCCGTCCAGCGGCAGCATGTACTTCTTCTCGCGCTCCTCCTCGTCCTGAACCACATGATGTTTGTTACCTTGTAGACGTTGCGGCCCTCGGGGTTGAAGAGCGCGAACATGTGCCGGCGCGACATGAAGCCCTGCTCGAGGTCGCGCAGCTTGAGCCCGTCCAGCGGCAGCATGTACTTCTTCTCGCGCTCCTCCTCGTCCTGAACCACATGATGTTTGTTACCTTGTAGACGTTGCGGCCCTCGGGGTTGAAGAGCGCGAACATGTGCCGGCGCGACATGAAGCCCTGCTCGAGGTCGCGCAGCTTGAGCCCGTCCAGCGGCAGCATGTACTTCTCGCGCTCCTCCTCGTCCTGAACCACATGATGTTTGTTACCTTGTAGACGTTGCGGCCCTCGGGGTTGAAGAGCGCGAACATGTGCCGGCGCGACATGAAGCCCTGCTCGAGGTCGCGCAGCTTGAGCCCGTCCAGCGGCAGCATGTACTTCTTCTCGCGCTCCTCCTCGTCCTGAACCACATGATGTTTGTTACCTTGTAGACGTTGCGGCCCTCGGGGTTGAAGAGCGCGAACATGTGCCGGCGCGACATGAAGCCCTGCTCGAGGTCGCGCAGCTTGAGCCCGTCCAGCGGCAGCATGTACTTCTTCTCGCGCTCCTCCTCGTCCTGAACCACATGATGTTTGTTACCTTGTAGACGTTGCGGCCCTCGGGGTTGAAGAGCGCGAACATGTGCCGGCGCGACATGAAGCCCTGCTCGAGGTCGCGCAGCTTGAGCCCGTCCAGCGGCAGCATGTACTTCTTCTCGCGCTCCTCCTCGTCCTGAACCACATGATGTTTGTTACCTTGTAGACGTTGCGGCCCTCGGGGTTGAAGAGCGCGAACATGTGCCGGCGCGACATGAAGCCCTGCTCGAGGTCGCGCAGCTTGAGCCCGTCCAGCGGCAGCATGTACTTCTTCTCGCGCTCCTCCTCGTCCTGAACCACATGATGTTTGTTACCTTGTAGACGTTGCGGCCCTCGGGGTTGAAGAGCGCGAACATGTGCCGGCGCGACATGAAGCCCTGCTCGAGGTCGCGCAGCTTGAGCCCGTCCAGCGGCAGCATGTACTTCTTCTCGCGCTCCTCCTCGTCCTGAACCACATGATGTTTGTTACCTTGTAGACGTTGCGGCCCTCGGGGTTGAAGAGCGCGAACATGTGCCGGCGCGACATGAAGCCCTGCTCGAGGTCGCGCAGCTTGAGCCCGTCCAGCGGCAGCATGTACTTCTTCTCACGCTCCTCCTCGTCCTGAACCACATGATGTTTGTTACCTTGTAGACGTTGCGGCCCTCGGGGTTGAAGAGCGCGAACATGTGCCGGCGCGACATGAAGCCCTGCTCGAGGTCGCGCAGCTTGAGCCCGTCCAGCGGCAGCATGTACTTCTTCTCGCGCTCCTCCTCGTCCTGAACCACATGATGTTTGTTACCTTGTAGACGTTGCGGCCCTCGGGGTTGAAGAGCGCGAACATGTGCCGGCGCGACATGAAGCCCTGCTCGAGGTCGCGCAGCTTGAGCCCGTCCAGCGGCAGCATGTACTTCTTCTCGCGCTCCTCCTCGTCCTGAACCACATGATGTTTGTTACCTTGTAGACGTTGCGGCCCTCGGGGTTGAAGAGCGCGAACATGTGCCGGCGCGACATGAAGCCCTGCTCGAGGTCGCGCAGCTTGAGCCCGTCCAGCGGCAGCATGTACTTCTTCTCGCGCTCCTCCTCGTCCTGAACCACATGATGTTTGTTACCTTGTAGACGTTGCGGCCCTCGGGGTTGAAGAGCGCGAACATGTGCCGGCGCGACATGAAGCCCTGCTCGAGGTCGCGCAGCTTGAGCCCGTCCAGCGGCAGCATGTACTTCTTCTCGCACTCCTCCTCGTCCTGAACCACATGATGTTTGTTACCTTGTAGACGTTGCGGCCCTCGGGGTTGAAGAGCGCGAACATGTGCCGGCGCGACATGAAGCCCTGCTCGAGGTCGCGCAGCTTGAGCCCGTCCAGCGGCAGCATGTACTTCTTCTCGCGCTCCTCCTCGTCCTGAACCACATGATGTTTGTTACCTTGTAGACGTTGCGGCCCTCGGGGTTGAAGAGCGCGAACATGTGCCGGCGCGACATGAAGCCCTGCTCGAGGTCGCGCAGCTTGAGCCCGTCCAGCGGCAGCATGTACTTCTTCTCGCGCTCCTCCTCGTCCTGAACCACATGATGTTTGTTACCTTGTAGACGTTGCGGCCCTCGGGGTTGAAGAGCGCGAACATGTGCCGGCGCGACATGAAGCCCTGCTCGAGGTCGCGCAGCTTGAGCCCGTCCAGCGGCAGCATGTACTTCTTCTCGCGCTCCTCCTCGTCCTGAACCACATGATGTTTGTTACCTTGTAGACGTTGCGGCCCTCGGGGTTGAAGAGCGCGAACATGTGCCGGCGCGACATGAAGCCCTGCTCGAGGTCGCGCAGCTTGAGCCCGTCCAGCGGCAGCATGTACTTCTTCTCGCGCTCCTCCTCGTCCTGAACCACATGATGTTTGTTACCTTGTAGACGTTGCGGCCCTCGGGGTTGAAGAGCGCGAACATGTGCCGGCGCGACATGAAGCCCTGCTCGAGGTCGCGCAGCTTGAGCCCGTCCAGCGGCAGCATGTACTTCTTCTCGCGCTTCTCCTCGTCCTGAACCACATGATGTTTGTTACCTTGTAGACGTTGCGGCCCTCGGGGTTGAAGAGCGCGAACATGTGCCGGCGCGACATGAAGCCCTGCTCGAGGTCGCGCAGCTTGAGCCCGTCCAGCGGCAGCATGTACTTCTTCTCGCGCTCCTCCTCGTCCTGAACCACATGATGTTTGTTACCTTGTAGACGTTGCGGCCCTCGGGGTTGAAGAGCGCGAACATGTGCCGGCGCGACATGAAGCCCTGCTCGAGGTCGCGCAGCTTGAGCCCGTCCAGCGGCAGCATGTACTTCTTCTCGCGCTCCTCCTCGTCCTGAACCACATGATGTTTGTTACCTTGTAGACGTTGCGGCCCTCGGGGTTGAAGAGCGCGAACATGTGCCGGCGCGACATGAAGCCCTGCTCGAGGTCGCGCAGCTTGAGCCCGTCCAGCGGCAGCATGTACTTCTTCTCGCGCTCCTCCTCGTCCTGAACCACATGATGTTTGTTACCTTGTAGACGTTGCGGCCCTCGGGGTTGAAGAGCGCGAACATGTGCCGGCGCGACATGAAGCCCTGCTCGAGGTCGCGCAGCTTGAGCCCGTCCAGCGGCAGCATGTACTTCTCGCGCTCCTCCTCGTCCTGAACCACATGATGTTTGTTACCTTGTAGACGTTGCGGCCCTCGGGGTTGAAGAGCGCGAACATGTGCCGGCGCGACATGAAGCCCTGCTCGAGGTCGCGCAGCTTGAGCCCGTCCAGCGGCAGCATGTACTTCTCGCGCTCCTCCTCGTCCTGAACCACATGATGTTTGTTACCTTGTAGACGTTGCGGCCCTCGGGGTTGAAGAGCGCGAACATGTGCCGGCGCGACATGAAGCCCTGCTCGAGGTCGCGCAGCTTGAGCCCGTCCAGCGGCAGCATGTACTTCTTCTCGCGCTCCTCCTCGTCCTGAACCACATGATGTTTGTTACCTTGTAGACGTTGCGGCCCTCGGGGTTGAAGAGCGCGAACATGTGCCGGCGCGACATGAAGCCCTGCTCGAGGTCGCGCAGCTTGAGCCCGTCCAGCGGCAGCATGTACTTCTTCTCGCGCTCCTCCTCGTCCTGAACCACATGATGTTTGTTACCTTGTAGACGTTGCGGCCCTCGGGGTTGAAGAGCGCGAACATGTGCCGGCGCGACATGAAGCCCTGCTCGAGGTCGCGCAGCTTGAGCCCGTCCAGCGGCAGCATGTACTTCTTCTCGCGCTCCTCCTCGTCCTGAACCACATGATGTTTGTTACCTTGTAGACGTTGCGGCCCTCGGGGTTGAAGAGCGCGAACATGTGCCGGCGCGACATGAAGCCCTGCTCGAGGTCGCGCAGCTTGAGCCCGTCCAGCGGCAGCATGTACTTCTTCTCGCGCTCCTCCTCGTCCTGAACCACATGATGTTTGTTACCTTGTAGACGTTGCGGCCCTCGGGGTTGAAGAGCGCGAACATGTGCCGGCGCGACATGAAGCCCTGCTCGAGGTCGCGCAGCTTGAGCCCGTCCAGCGGCAGCATGTACTTCTTCTCGCGCTCCTCCTCGTCCTGAACCACATGATGTTTGTTACCTTGTAGACGTTGCGGCCCTCGGGGTTGAAGAGCGCGAACATGTGCCGGCGCGACATGAAGCCCTGCTCGAGGTCGCGCAGCTTGAGCCCGTCCAGCGGCAGCATGTACTTCTTCTCGCGCTCCTCCTCGTCCTGAACCACATGATGTTTGTTACCTTGTAGACGTTGCGGCCCTCGGGGTTGAAGAGCGCGAACATGTGCCGGCGCGACATGAAGCCCTGCTCGAGGTCGCGCAGCTTGAGCCCGTCCAGCGGCAGCATGTACTTCTTCTCGCGCTCCTCCTCGTCCTGAACCACATGATGTTTGTTACCTTGTAGACGTTGCGGCCCTCGGGGTTGAAGAGCGCGAACATGTGCCGGCGCGACATGAAGCCCTGCTCGAGGTCGCGCAGCTTGAGCCCGTCCAGCGGCAGCATGTACTTCTTCTCGCGCTCCTCCTCGTCCTGAACCACATGATGTTTGTTACCTTGTAGACGTTGCGGCCCTCGGGGTTGAAGAGCGCGAACATGTGCCGGCGCGACATGAAGCCCTGCTCGAGGTCGCGCAGCTTGAGCCCGTCCAGCGGCAGCATGTACTTCTTCTCGCGCTCCTCCTCGTCCTGAACCACATGATGTTTGTTACCTTGTAGACGTTGCGGCCCTCGGGGTTGAAGAGCGCGAACATGTGCCGGCGCGACATGAAGCCCTGCTCGAGGTCGCGCAGCTTGAGCCCGTCCAGCGGCAGCATGTACTTCTTCTCGCGCTCCTCCTCGTCCTGAACCACATGATGTTTGTTACCTTGTAGACGTTGCGGCCCTCGGGGTTGAAGAGCGCGAACATGTGCCGGCGCGACATGAAGCCCTGCTCGAGGTCGCGCAGCTTGAGCCCGTCCAGCGGCAGCATGTACTTCTTCTCGCGCTCCTCCTCGTCCTGAACCACATGATGTTTGTTACCTTGTAGACGTTGCGGCCCTCGGGGTTGAAGAGCGCGAACATGTGCCGGCGCGACATGAAGCCCTGCTCGAGGTCGCGCAGCTTGAGCCCGTCCAGCGGCAGCATGTACTTCTTCTCGCGCTCCTCCTCGTCCTGAACCACATGATGTTTGTTACCTTGTAGACGTTGCGGCCCTCGGGGTTGAAGAGCGCGAACATGTGCCGGCGCGACATGAAGCCCTGCTCGAGGTCGCGCAGCTTGAGCCCGTCCAGCGGCAGCATGTACTTCTTCTCGCGCTCCTCCTCGTCCTGAACCACATGATGTTTGTTACCTTGTAGACGTTGCGGCCCTCGGGGTTGAAGAGCGCGAACATGTGCCGGCGCGACATGAAGCCCTGCTCGAGGTCGCGCAGCTTGAGCCCGTCCAGCGGCAGCATGTACTTCTTCTCGCGCTCCTCCTCGTCCTGAACCACATGATGTTTGTTACCTTGTAGACGTTGCGGCCCTCGGGGTTGAAGAGCGCGAACATGTGCCGGCGCGACATGAAGCCCTGCTCGAGGTCGCGCAGCTTGAGCCCGTCCAGCGGCAGCATGTACTTCTTCTCGCGCTCCTCCTCGTCCTGAACCACATGATGTTTGTTACCTTGTAGACGTTGCGGCCCTCGGGGTTGAAGAGCGCGAACATGTGCCGGCGCGACATGAAGCCCTGCTCGAGGTCGCGCAGCTTGAGCCCGTCCAGCGGCAGCATGTACTTCTTCTCGCGCTCCTCCTCGTCCTGAACCACATGATGTTTGTTACCTTGTAGACGTTGCGGCCCTCGGGGTTGAAGAGCGCGAACATGTGCCGGCGCGACATGAAGCCCTGCTCGAGGTCGCGCAGCTTGAGCCCGTCCAGCGGCAGCATGTACTTCTTCTCGCGCTCCTCCTCGTCCTGAACCACATGATGTTTGTTACCTTGTAGACGTTGCGGCCCTCGGGGTTGAAGAGCGCGAACATGTGCCGGCGCGACATGAAGCCCTGCTCGAGGTCGCGCAGCTTGAGCCCGTCCAGCGGCAGCATGTACTTCTTCTCGCGCTCCTCCTCGTCCTGAACCACATGATGTTTGTTACCTTGTAGACGTTGCGGCCCTCGGGGTTGAAGAGCGCGAACATGTGCCGGCGCGACATGAAGCCCTGCTCGAGGTCGCGCAGCTTGAGCCCGTCCAGCGGCAGCATGTACTTCTTCTCGCGCTCCTCCTCGTCCTGAACCACATGATGTTTGTTACCTTGTAGACGTTGCGGCCCTCGGGGTTGAAGAGCGCGAACATGTGCCGGCGCGACATGAAGCCCTGCTCGAGGTCGCGCAGCTTGAGCCCGTCCAGCGGCAGCATGTACTTCTTCTCGCGCTCCTCCTCGTCCTGAACCACATGATGTTTGTTACCTTGTAGACGTTGCGGCCCTCGGGGTTGAAGAGCGCGAACATGTGCCGGCGCGACATGAAGCCCTGCTCGAGGTCGCGCAGCTTGAGCCCGTCCAGCGGCAGCATGTACTTCTTCTCGCGCTCCTCCTCGTCCTGAACCACATGATGTTTGTTACCTTGTAGACGTTGCGGCCCTCGGGGTTGAAGAGCGCGAACATGTGCCGGCGCGACATGAAGCCCTGCTCGAGGTCGCGCAGCTTGAGCCCGTCCAGCGGCAGCATGTACTTCTTCTCGCGCTCCTCCTCGTCCTGAACCACATGATGTTTGTTACCTTGTAGACGTTGCGGCCCTCGGGGTTGAAGAGCGCGAACATGTGCCGGCGCGACATGAAGCCCTGCTCGAGGTCGCGCAGCTTGAGCCCGTCCAGCGGCAGCATGTACTTCTTCTCGCGCTCCTCCTCGTCCTGAACCACATGATGTTTGTTACCTTGTAGACGTTGCGGCCCTCGGGGTTGAAGAGCGCGAACATGTGCCGGCGCGACATGAAGCCCTGCTCGAGGTCGCGCAGCTTGAGCCCGTCCAGCGGCAGCATGTACTTCTTCTCGCGCTCCTCCTCGTCCTGAACCACATGATGTTTGTTACCTTGTAGACGTTGCGGCCCTCGGGGTTGAAGAGCGCGAACATGTGCCGGCGCGACATGAAGCCCTGCTCGAGGTCGCGCAGCTTGAGCCCGTCCAGCGGCAGCATGTACTTCTTCTCGCGCTCCTCCTCGTCCTGAACCACATGATGTTTGTTACCTTGTAGACGTTGCGGCCCTCGGGGTTGAAGAGCGCGAACATGTGCCGGCGCGACATGAAGCCCTGCTCGAGGTCGCGCAGCTTGAGCCCGTCCAGCGGCAGCATGTACTTCTTCTCGCGCTCCTCCTCGTCCTGAACCACATGATGTTTGTTACCTTGTAGACGTTGCGGCCCTCGGGGTTGAAGAGCGCGAACATGTGCCGGCGCGACATGAAGCCCTGCTCGAGGTCGCGCAGCTTGAGCCCGTCCAGCGGCAGCATGTACTTCTTCTCGCGCTCCTCCTCGTCCTGAACCACATGATGTTTGTTACCTTGTAGACGTTGCGGCCCTCGGGGTTGAAGAGCGCGAACATGTGCCGGCGCGACATGAAGCCCTGCTCGAGGTCGCGCAGCTTGAGCCCGTCCAGCGGCAGCATGTACTTCTTCTCGCGCTCCTCCTCGTCCTGAACCACATGATGTTTGTTACCTTGTAGACGTTGCGGCCCTCGGGGTTGAAGAGCGCGAACATGTGCCGGCGCGACATGAAGCCCTGCTCGAGGTCGCGCAGCTTGAGCCCGTCCAGCGGCAGCATGTACTTCTTCTCGCGCTCCTCCTCGTCCTGAACCACATGATGTTTGTTACCTTGTAGACGTTGCGGCCCTCGGGGTTGAAGAGCGCGAACATGTGCCGGCGCGACATGAAGCCCTGCTCGAGGTCGCGCAGCTTGAGCCCGTCCAGCGGCAGCATGTACTTCTTCTCGCGCTCCTCCTCGTCCTGAACCACATGATGTTTGTTACCTTGTAGACGTTGCGGCCCTCGGGGTTGAAGAGCGCGAACATGTGCCGGCGCGACATGAAGCCCTGCTCGAGGTCGCGCAGCTTGAGCCCGTCCAGCGGCAGCATGTACTTCTTCTCGCGCTCCTCCTCGTCCTGAACCACATGATGTTTGTTACCTTGTAGACGTTGCGGCCCTCGGGGTTGAAGAGCGCGAACATGTGCCGGCGCGACATGAAGCCCTGCTCGAGGTCGCGCAGCTTGAGCCCGTCCAGCGGCAGCATGTACTTCTTCTCGCGCTCCTCCTCGTCCTGAACCACATGATGTTTGTTACCTTGTAGACGTTGCGGCCCTCGGGGTTGAAGAGCGCGAACATGTGCCGGCGCGACATGAAGCCCTGCTCGAGGTCGCGCAGCTTGAGCCCGTCCAGCGGCAGCATGTACTTCTTCTCGCGCTCCTCCTCGTCCTGAACCACATGATGTTTGTTACCTTGTAGACGTTGCGGCCCTCGGGGTTGAAGAGCGCGAACATGTGCCGGCGCGACATGAAGCCCTGCTCGAGGTCGCGCAGCTTGAGCCCGTCCAGCGGCAGCATGTACTTCTTCTCGCGCTCCGCCTCGTCCTGAACCACATGATGTTTGTTACCTTGTAGACGTTGCGGCCCTCGGGGTTGAAGAGCGCGAACATGTGCCGGCGCGACATGAAGCCCTGCTCGAGGTCGCGCAGCTTGAGCCCGTCCAGCGGCAGCATGTACTTCTTCTCGCGCTCCTCCTCGTCCTGAACCACATGATGTTTGTTACCTTGTAGACGTTGCGGCCCTCGGGGTTGAAGAGCGCGAACATGTGCCGGCGCGACATGAAGCCCTGCTCGAGGTCGCGCAGCTTGAGCCCGTCCAGCGGCAGCATGTACTTCTTCTCGCGCTCCTCCTCGTCCTGAACCACATGATGTTTGTTACCTTGTAGACGTTGCGGCCCTCGGGGTTGAAGAGCGCGAACATGTGCCGGCGCGACATGAAGCCCTGCTCGAGGTCGCGCAGCTTGAGCCCGTCCAGCGGCAGCATGTACTTCTTCTCGCGCTCCTCCTCGTCCTGAACCACATGATGTTTGTTACCTTGTAGACGTTGCGGCCCTCGGGGTTGAAGAGCGCGAACATGTGCCGGCGCGACATGAAGCCCTGCTCGAGGTCGCGCAGCTTGAGCCCGTCCAGCGGCAGCATGTACTTCTTCTCGCGCTCCTCCTCGTCCTTGAACCACGAGATGCTCTCCGAGGTCAGCACGAACCAGTAGTCTCGGGATCCTCCTGACGTCAAACACAACGTTATTCACCCACCACTAACACTCAAGCGTTTGAAAATGGGGCCCGTTTAGATGGATGCATGATTGTGCTTAATGTAATCAGCGATGGAAGTAGTGTTTTGTTGATGCGCAAGTCCATCTAAAAGAGCTCCCGAAACTTAGTGCAAGAAATGCAAATTTGTGATATTAAAACTAAAAAAATATAAGCGAAACGTACCTTTCATGATACCCAAGTTATGGATACACATGTACCCTTTCCTTATAACTTGGTTCCCGAGTGCGCGGTGTCCCGATTTCGAGGAGTTTTCAGATTGATTCTGGGCACTGCAACAACCACAGCGCCATTGCATTTGCGAGTCAAACGGTCACAAGTAGCAAAAGAAAAAGAAAATATTAAAAATGAAATAAAAAAATCATAACTAGCCCCAATTTCACGATATCATGATTGTCAGTCTCATTATATTGTGAATATAAGCTTACGACAACGCTCGTGTGATAGATTAATAATTAAAAGAAAAAAATTTGAATACAAAAAACAAAGAAGAAAAGATATCGAGGTAACCTCGGGTAATTGATGTCTGTGTGTGTCGCCGCTCTGGTGGCCATAGAGCTAAGGTGAGAGAAGACATTTTAATATAAGTATACGGACAAAAAAGAAAAAACAGTATAATATAACAAGTATAAAATGAAAGGTAGATAATTACTTGGCGAATCCGATGAAGTCCTCGTGGTTGGTGTTCATGTAGGCCAGCTCGCAGTCCACCAGCAGGCCGAGCTGCTCCTTGCACTGCTGCTCGCGCGAGCGCACGTGCGACATGATGATGCGCTCCGTCTCCTCGCGCAGCCGCGGGTAGCGCGACATCTGCCCAGGGCCCAGGCCCACCAACATTTATATTTACATCTCGTCCCGTTCCCGTTGGAATATCGATATGTGTGCGTTTTATGTCAGTCTAGGAATTCTTTTTTTACCAATTTATGACCTTCCTACCACAACAACTAATACAATCTCACGATAACTCGTGCAACTATTTTAAGTTGTTTGATTTCAAAGGTATATCTATTAACAGCGAGCACGCATCCTAGAGGTGCAAGTTATTCTATACTAGTCGACCCGGCGAACATCGTACCGCCTAACCTATTACTATTTTGTGCATATATTACACTTATAAACCTTCCTCTTGAATCACTCTATCTATTAAAAAAAACCGCATCAAAATCCGTTGCATATTTTTAAAGATATAAGCATACATAGGGACAGACGCGGGAAGCTGATGATTGATGCTGACTGATTGTGAGTTGTCGTGCTCGCTCGCATGTATTATGTTGTGTGTGTGCAGCAAGCAGCAGGCAGCAAGCAGCAGCCAGCAGGCAGCAGGCAGCACTCACGCGCTCAGTGCAGACGCGCACGACGTTGGAGAGCTCCTGCACGACGAGGTCGACGCACTTGAGCGAGGGCTCCTTGAGCCGCGAGATCTGCTTCTTCACTATCGCCTCGAACGCCATGTCCGGCGTGAACAGGCCCACCTGACCAGTTACAATGTTTAAACAACTGCTTACTATTCTATAAGACGCTTTTAGATAGTCAAAAGTTGGATTGTAAGGATGAAATCGTTTTAAATTTTAGTGATTTTTTTTTAAGAAGTAGAGCGATAATCTAGAAATTAAACCTACCTCCACTAAAGAAAACTTATAAACAACTAAAAACCCAAGGAATGCCTTTCCAACAAAATATGTTAGAGATTCGTAGCAAGGGATTAGTTTGCGAACAACCAATAAAATCACTCTAACTACTCTGCATTGACTAACTATTGATTGTTAATATACACATCATAATCCGTGTTAATTTAAGATCGGGAAATCTCTTATATTTGTATCGCTCTTTCATTATAAAACTCAGGAAACAAAACGAAAGATCTCTTTCTTAACCACGCATTTCTTTAACTTGTATCGTGGCGTGCGTGACCCTTTACTAAGTGGATGCATATTATTTAAGCATGTAATGTAAAGTACGACTTACCCTAATACCGTGAATGTTCCTGATGGCGAAGGCGATCTCGCGCCGCAGCTCCTTCTCGTCGAACTCCATCTTGACGATCTCGAAGGGGAAGCGCTCGTGGAACAGCCGGTTGATCTTGGCGCCGCCCGAGAGCTCGTTGGTGTTGATCTGCGCCGAGCCCGAGCCTTCGATCGTGCGCTCGAAGTCTGTTTGCAGCTGCTGGATCATTCTGTTACAACGTTGTCATGTCATGTTTCAATAATAAGGACACCACTACGATGTGAAAAGTATTTAAATGAGTGACTATTACTATGCTCCTAATTAGGTATAACTTATAAGTATGAAGCCCGAAACACAATCGAATTCAAACAAATGCATGCAAAAAAGTTAAACTCAATCCCCGAAATTTAATAGTAGCTTCTCACGGTACGCGATTATAGGGATCATAATTCACATCCGACCAGCACGGACGGCAACGCACGCAGTTTTAGTTACCGACTCGTGCCGGTGCTGCCACGGACGAGACCCTCCCACGGGGCGCCGAGCGAGCTGGTCCCCTTTTTTTTTTTTTTGTAACGGGGGGAAATGCCTAACGCATTTCCCGACGCTCGGGGGAGCGTCGGGGGTATGTGGGGCTCGCACCCACTAAAACCCCCCGGCGGCCGTCTTGGCGCTTTTGGGAAGGACCCCGGGAACCACGCATTACTGGCGTCCGAGGTTCCTCCCACGCTCAACTGATATCAGCTTCGTGCACGGGGAGGGCATATTGTTCCCTCCCCGGCTCGCCTTTGTAGCTGCGGCGGCACAGTGCCACAAGCTGTGCCGCCGCCCATCTTGGGGCCGTTTGATGAGTGTGTCGGGCCCCCGCCCTTCACACCCACGGCCCCAAAGACCCCTTTTAGTCGCCTCTTACGACAGGCAGGGTATACCGTAGACCTATTCTTACGCCCGGACCTACAGGGCTTGAGCTGGTCCCCTTCCGTCCACGATATCGCCTGACCGTGGGAAGCTACTTTAATAGACTAGTGGGCAAGACGAGATACATGGACGGCGCACTCACTGCAGCATAGCCTTGGTCTTGATGGAGGGGTCGTCGGGGCGGAAGTGCTTGTACTGGTCGACGTCCTTCTCGAGCGCGAGCAGCTGCTTCTGCAGCTTGTCGCGCAGGCCGGGCAGCGTGTCGCGGATGTGGTTGGTCAGCTGCTGGTTCAGCACGCGCTGCAGGTAGGGCGTGCCCAGCCGGTCCGCCAGGTGCCGGTACGACGGGTGGCTGCAACAAACATCATCACACTGATCAACAAATTAACAATGTAAACATTCCGGATTTGGAACTGCTTTCTAGTTACAGGTTTCAGGTTACTGCTCTCTCCTCGAACCGAGCGGGCGCCTCTAGCAGAGGCTGCTCTAATGGAGACGTCCCCTCTAGTCGAGGCTGATGCAAGATGGAACAAAACGACGTCCGCGCCGCGAGCCAAACTTCGTCGGGAGCCGTCAGTATGAGCGGTACATTAAGTGGATATGATTTCACGTGAACTGTGAATGGTTCAAGTGAGACTCACTCACGCTCAGGATGAGACTGCTCAGTGCGAGGCTACTCTAGTAGAGGCGACTTTAGAATAGAACAACTTCTCTAAGTATCGATGCATAATGGTGCACACAGCACACCACTCGGCTCGCTAGTTGTGCGACCTTCCTACCTGAGGAAGAACTTCCGTTCGGCAGCGAGCGCGGCGGTGATGTCCTTGCGGCCGTCGATGTCCTTCTGCGAGCGGTTGACGACGCCGATGTAGCCGCGCCGCAGCGGCAGCAGCTTGTTCTCGAGCACGTCGCGCGCGTCCGTGCCCTCGTCCATCAGGTCTAGCTTCGTGATCACGCCGATTGTTCGTAGACCTTGAGAGAAAAAATATTTTTTTTAAACCCAACCTCTTTAAATTTTATTTAGTACTTTTTAGTTAGGTACTGTTTCCTGCCGTACCGAGCCGAAGAATAACCCCTACCGCCTGAATAAGGTAACCCGTGCCTGTCATAAAAGGCGACTAAAAGGGGAACCCGGGGTCGTTAGATGCACGAGGCGGGAGCCTTGTGCATCCATATAACAGCCCCAAAAAGAGCCACGGAACGGGAGGACGACAACCATGTTTCCTCGAGAAGAGGCTTAACAGCCGATGCTGGAGGGGGTCGCGGAGACCAGTTCGAATAGATCTCCCGTTCCCGTCTTGCAAACAGCCGATGTGGACACCGGCGGGGTTTTAGTTGGTGCGAACCCCACATAACCTGGCGGCTCGCCCCGGGGCAGGGTACTCGTTAGGAGGTTCCCCGCCTTAAAAAAAGGGTACCTACTGTTTCCTGGTTCCAAAGTGAATATTTCTACTTCTGGTTATTGGAAGGGCAAAAATAGTAGATTATATGAAACTGTGCCGGTCATGTTTGTCGAATGGACCGCAATTACGGTGGTCTAAAATCATCACCGAATGGGTTCGCAATGATGGACGGCGAAAACATGATCGACCCAGGCGGAGATGACGGGACGGCCCGACAAGTATCAGAAGAGTGTGTTAGGGGTGGTACTGTAATAGAAGAGAAGGGGGAAAGGCTTTGCCCAGCAGTGGGACACCATAAAGGCTACATAAAAAAATGGTAGATGTATTTTGCTGATATGCGCGCCCTCTGCAAAATACAATAAAATGTACCTTGCGGGTCTACTTCTTTGGCAAGTTTGAGGGCGTCGCTGTTGGCCAGGTCAGTGTTGGCGGGCGTGACGGCCAGGATGAGGCAGGACTCGCGCTTGATGAACTGCAGCAGCATGCCGCGGATCTGCGCCTCGATGTCCACCGGCTGGTCGCCGATGGGCACCTTCGTCAGACCCGGCAGATCGATCAGCGTCAGGTTAAGCACTGAAAACGATTTTAGGATTTAATCTATCTATAAACTATTATAAAGCCGTAACAGAGCTACTCTGGTACATCTATACCAATATTATAAAGAGGAAAGATTTGTTGGTTTGTTTGTTTGTAACGAATAGGCTCCGGAAATAATGAACCGATTTGAAAAATTCTTTCACTGGTAGGAAGCTACATTAACCCCGAGTGTCATAGGCTATATTAGATTTTCAAAAAATTAGGGATCTATACTTAAACTCAAATAATATAA
Organism: Euspilapteryx auroguttella; assembly: GCA_951802225.1. Lineage (NCBI taxonomy): Eukaryota > Metazoa > Arthropoda > Insecta > Lepidoptera > Gracillariidae > Euspilapteryx > Euspilapteryx auroguttella. The sequence goes on along the minus strand of OX637643.1, from coordinate 4,547,212 downwards.
CCCAAGGTGAAATATTTTTTCCGTTGTTTACATATTTTGACAGGTGGTTGGTTGATGTTGTTTGTTTTTTATTCGGCCATTCTGGGCAGTCAAATGAACATAGTCTATAGAGCCAAGTCTTTTGTAGTATCTTATATTCTATGGCGTAACGAAGTAAGCCGGGAAAGCTCGTTCAAAATAATAAAAAAAAATAATAAGATGTGATATTTGTACTATGAAATCACATTTTATGTATTTTTATTAATTTCTTGGTTGTTTGTTTGTTTACGCAAAACGGCAAAACTACTGAACCGATTTAAATGTGTTTTGGGATTTGGAAAGTTCATATCCTTACTTAATTTATGCAGCTTAAGTTTCATAGTTTAAGACTTAGTCAAATAGTAATGTCGTTACGAATTACATAAAACTATTGTCCCTACACTTACTGCACCTCTGCTGTTTATTTATTTTTAAAGCTAAAACTGGGTGTCTTGATACTTAATAATGTTAGAATAACTATTTTACTCTGTCATTAATATTATGTTTATTAATTATTGAAATATTCATAGTTTAATACAATTATTTGTTCAAAACTAAACTATTTTAGTTACACAATAATGATCCGTCGTTGCAGTCTGCTTTCTATAAATTAAATTGTGTAGCATTTTTGTTTGACCTACGCATATCTAAGTGCTAGAATATTAAAAATATTTGCTCCGCGTGTTTGTCCAGATAATAGGTATTTATTAAGTAACACAAAGTAAGTAAGTAAGTATTAAGTAGTACCTTTATTCAAGAACATGATTTGACTATTTGACAAACGAAACTTGTGTTACTGTTAACTATCATCATACAGAAAATATGACAAACAAAATCATGGAGATCAAATAATTTCGAAGATAAGAGCAATGTCAGACTTGTGTGATTGATAAATGATCAGAAAGAAACATGCATAATCAAAAAGAGTTCAATGTAGTTTTATTGTCTACCGCCGCCTCGCACGATCATCGCTTGGCTGGAGACTAATTAAATAAATTACTGCTCGTTTTGTGCATATATTCAGTATGTAGCAGGCTGGGGCAGACACTCAATTTTATACTTACGAAGTTTTAATAAAGTTTTTAAAGCAAGTCTTAACCCAGCAAAGTTAGCAAAAGAATAACGTTCTATCTATTCTTGTAATGTTGTTAGTCTATTACAAGTAGATTGGCAAAATTCCAGAAGACAACCAAATGTTCCAAGTTCAAGCCTTACAATATATCATAATAAAGTAAAACAAAGCTAATTGCAGCATACAGCAGGCTGAGCGAATACATTGGTAGTTAAAACTTTACACCGATATGTATTTATGATGAGAGAGAGAGAGAGATCCGCAGAAGAACCGAATTCATCGATATATTAAACCAGTGAATTGTAAAACACAAGTGCCAAAGGGCTTCTCAAGTGGCGATAGCACAGCACACTCGAAGACTCAAATAAGGTAGGTACGAAGATAGTGCACTGGTTGACGGTCGCACAAAAGCGGCCCATGACTATCTGTGGGGTAGGCCAGTATCCAGCAGTGGACGTCTTTCGACTGAAAATAAATTGAACAGCCGTTTTACAGGATCCTCCTCGATTTAATTACCAACGTTACATTCATTCAATTGATGACTCAAAGTCAAATTCACATTATACTCAGTTTTACTTCTTTAGTCAATATTTGCTTTTGAATAATATAAAACGATTTCGATACAGACAAAAGATTCCCAAGGTGACGCCTAAATATAAAACATTCATGGTGTTCATATATTGATAATGTAACGATATAAGAGGCGAGCCAAGCAAAATGTAATCTGGCATAATGGAAAAAGACTTGAAATAAACACACATTGTATACTTTGTATATTTAATTTTAAACTTAAGGTCAGGCATGTCAGCTATTTTCAATTCATTTTGACAGTTCTCTGGGCTAAGTCATAGGATACAGCTCCATGAAAGACGTGTTAATATCCCTATTCAACAGAATACTAACGGAAAAAGTATGTCAAACATCGCTTCCCTACCCTACCTACGTATATGATTGTGTGAAACATACTTTAACAGATCCGTTATCAGTTAAACAAAATCAACGGTTTCATTCATTACAGCAGACTTGCATGTGCATCAGTAAAAGAACGACAGACAAACAGGAATCACATTGAGGATCCCGGAAACGGCGCCATATGTTTATCATACGAGGGCAAAGTTTATTGGCCACTTTATCTCGTTTGAAATTTCGTTTGTTTATTGACTTCTAGTCTAATAATGAAATAGCTGTATTGTACAAGGTATAAAAGAGGCTTGTCTCACGCTTATCAGCTTTTGCGATAGTATAATCCTAAAGTTATTACGACAAACATCGCACCTGCAATCGGTCAACCCGATAGTAGAATTTCATTTAATATGATGTGGTGTGTGATAATTGAAACAACGTCCTCTAGATAATCTTTTACCTACATAAATATTACTACCTAAAATTCAGAGATGAGTGACACCTAAACATTGCAAACTCAGAGAAAGATGGGTGGTTCATGCACATGCGCAAACATTTGACGTTACGTAACCTACTTACCCCAGATCGAAACTGCACCCAACTAGATTTGTTGATATCGCTATCAACTGGGCCCACTTTGATTCTATCAGGAGAGACTTCGATATCTGCTAGATTTCGGCATCAAACTATCAACCCATCAAGCAAAGAATTGAGTTGTTTATAAATCTTCGTTATCATCTTTTAAGAAATAATAATAATACCTATCACAAAATAACAACACTATCTTGTCAAATATTTTTTATATAATAACTATTAGTTATAACCAAACCTGTTCCATTGGTATAATGTTTGATCATCTATACCATGAATAACGTAATTTTTACTACCTGCGTAACTTTCAAGTTGCAAGTTGCATCCTCATATAATTGACAATTATGATCGCAATCCAGCTAGTCAAACACATAGGTACATTAAGCTTGGGAGCAATGTGACGTTAACAAACAGTGCAGATCTATTTTTACCTGTAATAACGAAGCCATATTGGCATTATTTAACATTTCATTGAAATTTTACAAATTATAATGTGATATATTATTATTTTGCATATGAATACTGTACTGTTATCTAAATTATAAAAGACGATAAAAAACTTAACGTGACAAACAAATTTGTTATCTTTCAATTTAAGAAAGAACACAACACAAACAACTAACAACAACTATTGTGTTCGTTAGTTTTGTTTTTAAGAAACTGATAGAGCCCAAACAATGCTTAATTATACATGTACTACTTAGGTACAAATTCATTGGGAGTGTTGATTCACTATCAGCCTGATGAGTGCATTAGTTGAGTGCGATAAAATTATGAGTCTATCTCAGTGTAATACCACTGCAAAGTTAATGGTAATGACGCTGAGGTTATTAGCCATTTATAAACTGAATACCTACTTTAGAACTTAGTAAGTTTCTGTATTATTCTTTACTAATGTTGTATCAACCTTTAAGGCAATACAGGAAGCAATGAAAGCCTTCAAAGTAGTAGCACGCAGTGCTTCACAATATGACGCATTCTTTATTATATCCCACAATGACGTATCCGTAATATTCTGTATTAAAAAAAGGTTGTTCATTAATTTTATCTCGAGTATAAGATAAGAAGCTCGCTGCATGGTACTTTTTAGCATTTTCCATTGTAGATTACGAATGGAATTGAACTATTAGAAAACTATGAGTTTATTTTATACATCTTGTCTGTGTGTGATTTCTTATGCGTAGCCATATAATTATTAATAAAAAATAAATCTGAATTAGGTTCAATCTAAAAGAACAACGAGAATAAACAATCTGCAATTCTGTATTGATTAAATTATTTATTGATGAGTCAGTTCTATGTATATTGAGGTGGTTTTACACTCACCATTAGGAGAGTAGACGCGCAGGTTGATGGGCACGGGAGAGATGCCCTTGTTGGAGCCGGTGATGCGGTCCGTCTCCGCCTCGATCTCGCTGCGCACCTCGTTGAAGTCCACAAACTTCTTGCCTTTGCAATGTAGGAACTCGGCATATTCTGGATAAAATGTACTTCAAATAGAAAATTGTTTATCTGGCTGGTTGGTGTGCGACATCACTTTCATTGAGATTGACTAATTACTCAACCAAATTTGCCAGACATAAAGTACATAATAATCAAAGCTTTGTTCAATTTTAACTCGTTAATAATTAACTGTCAGATTTTTTATTTATTTATTAGATTACAAACATATTGCAAAATGTTTGGATTATGCCTATTTGCATCAGGAGAGCCTTGAGGGAGGCCTATGTCCAGCAGTGGACGTCCTACGGCTGAAATGATGATGATGATGATGATGACATGACATGATCATTGATTTGTGAGTTTGTCATAAAATATCTAATTATTCAGTTGAAAAACTGGTGATACAAAAGATATGCTCAAGGTTAATGTCAAGTAATTTGTTAAGAGCCAGTTTACAGCGATGCTAGCGCCATTCGCGAAAAAAATTAATATCTTCTCAACTCAAGGCAAATATAAAAAATGTAGCACAGTATGACACTAGATAATGTAGCCTAGTATTTTTATATAGCTGTTGTATAGCTTTTAGGTTAAAGACCAAAGAAATCTACAGAGTGTAGCTAAAAGTGGCCACTTTGCATCGCTGTAAACTGGCTCTGAACCCGAAAAAAAACTGTGAGTCTGAGTGTGCGCCATTATCAATATTATTTCATGAGCATGTAATTTTCCAAAACTATTTTATGTATCTATTCTCAATAAATAAATAAAGACAGAGGCAAACTTAAGTTTTTAAGCGTCCTACTCTGTGCATAGTTTGTATGCGTTTGAAGGTAGCTCGATGCTCAACAGGTTAAACAATAACAACCATTTATAGCTAAGCATTTGCTTCATTTTTGTTTGTGATATCAAAGATCAGCATTAAGAATATTCATGTTAGTTCTGTTCAACAAAGGACTATCCTGCAGTTTGCTGATGAGCTTTAATGGCTTTAATAAATGTGGGGAAATATGGCTCCAAACATGCGACCTATGTGCAGGCACTCTTCAGGTCTGCTACCCCCACAACAGAAGAAGAAGAAGAAAGGACTTATAAATATTTTACTTTTTTAACTTGTGAAGGCTCACCTGCATTTGCATTTATAAGTTGAAGAATTAAAGGACGTCTGGTGACTATGCCCGATCCTCGAGGCAAGAAGTCTCTGAAAAAATTAAAAACATACTTGTTCCTTATATGTTAAGCGTCAGATATAGGGTCATTGGGTCATTTTAGGGGCTGGATGAATTTAATTATTTTCAGCAATAAAATCTAAAAAAAAATTGTTTTAAGTAATTTTGTATTTTTTATTTTAGCAGTTGGTAGGCTTCAGGATAGCTTCAATTAGATACTGCGAACAATATTACACTATTTCCTGCAGGCAGCTGAGAAAGTTCGTACTTTATTCTGAAATTTGTAAATTACTAGGTCTAGGTAGGTGTGTCAAAAACCATGTTTCCTTTAGTAGCAAATTTAATAAAGTCAGTGTGTAAAAAAAAAAAGTTTACAATGAAATCGGATCAATTCGGATCACAGTAAAGTAATAATAATAATAACAATATCTGATATGTAGTGTCAATGAACTAGTAAGGTAACCTGGTATGAACCAAGGCTTTAACATTTTTGGAAGTATCATTGGGAAACGCTCGGAGGCTCACCTGCCGACAAAATTCTCTAGCACTGAGCTTTTTCCAGCGGACTGGCCACCCACAACTGCGATTTGTGGAAGGTCCAAAGACATATGAACGCCCATCGCCACGAATGCATCTTGCAATTTGTTTACAATGGGGATCAACTGTTGCATTCCGAAATTCCCGGTCATTTTGTCTAAGATACATTAAAGTTTTTACTATAGAATAGAAAATCTATACAACACAAAATAATTTCTACTTCATTATTCATCGACAGAGCGACAGACGACTATTATTTTTCATTTTTTTAATATGGTGGTGGTATCATGTATATTAAATCTAATCTGTGCAAGTTTAGTGATGGCGAGTAGATTCTGGAATTCACTCACTCTTGAGTCACTCCCCCACTATTTTTAAGTCACTATTTTTTTATATAATTATGTACAGTACAATACGTAATATAAGTAAAAATATTTGGTTGAAATATAATTCCTCAATTGGGTTATAAATTTTAAGGTATTGGGTGGGAGATAATTTGGTTCCGTCCGGTATTTTTATTAGATTGTTAATTTTGATGAGATTAGATCCTTTCCTGTCTGCCATAAATATGGTACGCGGACACCACTATTGAGTAATCACGTCACGTTCCATTTTCGTGAACTCCTCAAAATTCTTCTGTGCCTGCCTCCGTAGCATGACGGACAATTGGTCGAATTAGTCGTATCTATATGTAATTTTTGTCGATCATCTCCATACATTTTCCCGCATTTAAATGTCAAAAGCGATTAAAAGTGACAGAAAGATTCGACAAATGGTCCGTCATGCTACGGAGGCTGGAGTTATAGCTTATAGCGTAGCGTTTCTCCACCTCACTGAGTTTAGGGTACATTATCGCGAGTCGTTCGGATTTTACAAAAAAGTGAAAAAAAAATAATTCTGTTTTAAAAACAAAGATATATTACATAAACGGAGCATAAACGTGTAGAGATACTAACATATAAAGCTGTATTTTCATGAAGACCTATAAGGAGGCTTTCAGTTTTAGAGAAAAGCCAAAGTGAGAAATGAAGGGGAGAATGACATTGTTTTTAACAAATATAATGAAAAACGTAAGTAAGTATATGATTTATTCCGGACAAAGGTACATATTTTTTAATTTCATTATCAATTTGAAGACATATTTTTTTCATCAAGAAATGTACGTATTTCTTAATTAAATGGATCAATAAATTCATTCTCCTCCCAAGTCACTCTCACTTTACTCCATGACTGCCACCAGACTGAATGTATGAAAATCAGAGAGTAATGAACTGGAGGAGAATGAAGTTTTGACCTTTTTTAATTATTGCTCAAATCTAGTGCTTTTTAAAAATCTTGAAAAATTTACTAAGTTAGCTTTCGTTCATTTAGATTTAACTATTATTTTAGGTATTTTTTATATTCAATATCTTTCTTGAAAAACATAGGAGAATAATGAAATGAAATCTTGACAAACTAGAATTGAGGGTGCGAGAACTTAAATTACTAGAAATCTAGACCCACGATGTCCTTCCCACTTTAGAGAGAATGAAAGACTAATGCTCGGAGTATGCATTTAATGAGGTTTCTTTTTCCAGAAAGTCAAAATCAAAATCATATATTTTGGTAATCGTTGCTGCGGAGGATAATGAAGTTTTTTTTTTAACAAAACTTTAAACAACGTTATCTTATATGAAAATGTTAAAAATGTGAAATATCCTTAAAAATGTACCTGTATAGTATACTTGGGCATTAGGCTTAGGCATTAGGTAAAGTGACATTAGGTTTTTAATTATATTGTGCCAAAAAAAAAATCATTATTCGAATTATAGAAAAAGACGTAAAAGGTTAAGGAAAATTAGTTTTTTTTATTATAATTGTCCCTTTTATTTATTAATAACTTATTCTCAAAGGAACGGTCCATAATATTTTTAAATAAAATTATAATCTTAGCCAACTTAAATTTTTATTTGTCTATGAGATCCTCGATAGTTAGACGGCAACGACGGTATCCCCATAGTAGTGGGTTTGTTAACGACCAAACAATGTCTCACACCCACTACGGAGTACTCGCCAAATGCTTGACCACCTAACCATTTTAGTGCAGGCCGAGAGCAAGTTTATGCCCCGCCAGTTAGAGCTTTGCGAAAGATCCCCCTTCTTTGGAAGTTTAAGGATTATTCCTTCTTTCCAGTCGTTAGGGACTACTTCGGTTTCCCATATGGCTGTCAACAAGGGCAGAAGGACATCGGCTGATACATCTGCGTTGGCCTCTCAGAGTAAGGAAACCGCCGCTATCTGAGGTTGGCCTTTAGGGCACCTATAGTGGGTTTGTTAAGTCCAATAAATGTATGGGAACCAATATTTTCTGCATTAAAGCATGAAACTTGGCACAGTTGTTGCTTAGGTGGACCAGACTGAGAATCGCCCGGGAGGGAGCGGGAGACCCCCCTCTGGGGGGCGGGGGAGGGGGTGAAGTTTTCTTTTGCCGCGCGCGCTATCGATCCCTATTGCTGCTATTTTATAGCTACTAGGGCAAGTGTGGTGTCATTTTCGGATAATTTAAGGATGAGGAATCCATTTCTGGAACAATTTTTTTACATTTCCATACAAAAAAAAATTATGTTACCATAAAATAGATAATTGACGACGCAGAAAAAAATCTTCTAATGACGATATTTTTTGAATGAGTATAGATATCAGCAAAATAAAAATATATTTGAAAAGCTGCATTCATGCAGTTTTTAAAAATATAGAGTTCGATATACTTTTTGTTTATATTTATGTGTTAAAAAAAATAGTAAACACACCACCGAAGAGTTTGTAAAAATATTTAATGCCTAATTTCGGTTTAAAAATTACTTGGTTACTTCAAATTACTACCAAATACTGAACAGGGTCATTCAGCCTGTGATAAGTAACAACTTTCTGTATTCAAACATAGGTTGTATAGGTACAAAAAAAAATACATTTCTCATACATTATCTACCCAATTAGCTGACAAGTATGTATGAAACATATGAAATTTTTGTGCTTTTGCCACTGGGAAGAGTTGTTTTTTATAATATCGCAAGACAGCTTGAGGAAGCGAGAGCATCGGAAGTGGACCTGCTTAAGTCCTGACGGTGCACTTAAAAACGAGATATACTTCATCCATCATGTCGTCATAAAACCGTATATTGAAAGATGTCTGTGATCAACGCGGTTAGAACCGGAAGCAATCACTGATGGTACAGGACACATTGATATCAATGTTAAGCTCGAAAGGTCGCAACTGGTAAATTCTACACTCAGACCGCCAAAACCGGCAGGCCAAAACCCAAACTCGGAACTCTTTCAATTAGAACTCCAAACCGTTTCGATTGCCTAGGGCGCAGCGTGGATGATGTAAATGATGGGTTCTTGAGAAGTTGTCAATGCGGTTGGAGGTATTACTTACTACTAAGCACATTTGATGGAGAAGAGGTGTGATACGTCTCAGCAGACAACGGCACCGGCATGCGGTTGGAGGTAAGTAACATCGACATAAGATCTCATCATATCCGATCACGCAGGGAAACAGCTCTTTACTTGTCTTTATCCTCCAGTGACCTTGTACTTTCTAATTAGGCCCGTTGTTTGCAGCCGTGTCCCGGTTCCGTAAGTTATCACTGGTAACGCACATTGCTCAAAGACTTTTGTCTTGAGGCACCTCTTGCCTCAAGACAAAACTTGAATCTGCCACTCGGATGAGCATCGTTCGGTTAGCTTATTCAAGCTTCCCGAACGATGCTCATCCGAGTTAAAGTCGACGGACGAACAGTTTGTCCCAGGTATGTATTCTTTAACAACTTCGAGTGTATTGTGTGTATTGTAGTGCATTGTCTTTGATTTGGAGTGGATGGAATTGTTCCTACATAGGCGCTGAACATTATCTTTGTTATGTCCATGTTCATTCTAATACCAACTCGATCGGAAGCCCAACTGAGGAGAGGACATCGAGCATTGTACTAGATCCTTCGCGGTCTGGGCCATAACTAGTAACTAGTGAGTAATGTTGTCACCGTTTATAATGATGCCTAGTTCCTTCCAGTCCAGAGTCTTGAAGACATCCTGGAATGCAGCGGTTAACAGTTTTTGGGGAATATGATTAGCGTATAATGAAATTGAAGAATTTCTGACGGGCCATAAACGCTGGTTATACCATTTGCCTTCTGAAGTTCGACTGTGATGAAAGAAAGAAATAAAAAGAAGGAAATCATTTATTTCCAGCAGCCTTTGTCACACAAACATAACATAACATAACAATGAGACAAACATTCAAACATATTTGATGCGACTTTACATGCAGTCTTGTTGTTTGTAAGATGTTGACGGCCGAGATGTCCTCGGTATAGTGTTGGGTCCATGTTGCTCTCGGGACCTTATCTTGACTGTCAGTGATGGGTTGTCGTGTCGACGTGTATAATAGAAGTTATGTCCATAGAACTTCTCGAATTCCCCCACAATCTCAGGTGTGGATATAGTACTCTACCAACCATCCTCGGTCTTCAGCCATGCCTGGCTTTGCCGAATAGATAGATCTCGAGCAAAAACTTTGGAGGCTTTGTTTCGGTCTATGGCTCTTTACCTTAATATTTTTTGTATAAAATCGCCTGATGTCTCTTGTAATTGATATAAAGATCTGTCTCTTCAGCTGCCTGCAGGCAAAGGCATCCGGTGCCGTTGTCTGCTGAGACGTATCACGCCTCTTCTCCATCAGATCAAGTGTGCTTAGTAGTAAGTAATTACCTCAAACCGCAGTGACACTTCTCAAGAACCCATCATTTACATCATCCACGCTGCGCCCTAGGCAATCGAAACGGTTTTGGAGTTCTAATTGAAAGTGTTCCGAGTTTAGGTTTTGGTCTGCCGGTTTTGGCGGTCTGAGTGTAGACTTAACCAGTCGCGACCTTTCGAGCTTAACATTGATATCAATGTGTCCTGTACCAACAGTGATTGCTTCCGGTTCTAACCGCATTGATCACAGACATCTTTCAATATACGGTTATATGTCGGCATGATGGATGAAGTCTATTTCTCTTTTTTGAGTGCACCGTCGAGACTTATGCAGGTCCACTTCCGATGCTCTCGCTTCCTTAAGCGGTCTTCCGATATCGTAAATAACAACTCTTTTCAGTGGCAAAATCACAAAAATTTCCTTTGTTTCATACATACTTGTCAGCTAATTGGGTAGATAAATGTATGAGAAATGTATTTTTTTGTACCTATACAACCTATGTTTTAATACAGAAAGTTGTTACTTATCACAGGTTGAATGACCCTGTTCAGTATTTGGTAGTAATTTGAAGTAACCAAGTAATTTTAAAACCGAAATAAGCCATTAAATATTTTTACAACTTCTTCCGCGGTGTGTTTACTATTTTTTTTAATACATAAATATGAACAAAAAGTATATTAAACCCTATATTTTTGAAAATTGCATGAATGCAGCTTTTCAAATATATTTTTATTTTGTTGATATCTATACTCATTCAAAAAATATCGTCATTAGAAGATTTTTTTCTGCGTCGTCAATTATCTATTTTATGGTAACATCAATTTTTTTGTATGGAAATGTAAAAAAATTGTTCCAGAAATGGATTTCTCATCCTTAAATTATCCGAAAATGACACCACACTTGCCCTAGTAGCTATAAAATAGCAGCAATAGGGATCAATAGCGCGCGCGGTAGAGGAAAACTTCACCCCCTCCCCCCGCCCCCCAGAGGGGGGTCTCCCGCTCCCTCCCGGGCGATTCTCAGTCTGGGCCACCTAAGCAACAACTGTGCCAAGTTTCATGCTTTAATGCAGAAAATATTGGTTCCCATACATTTATTGGACTTAACAAACCCACTATAGGTGCCCTAAAGGCCAACCTCAGATAGCGGCGGTTTCCTTACTCTGAGAGGCCAACGCAGATGTATCAGCCGATGTCCTTCTGCCCTTGTTGACAGCCATATGGGAAACCGAAGTAGTCCCTAACGACTGGAAAGAAGGAATAATCCTTAAACTTCCAAAGAAGGGGGATCTTTCGCAAAGCTCTAACTGGCGGGGCATAAACTTGCTCTCGGCCTGCACTAAAATGGTTAGGTGGTCAAGCATTTGGCGAGTACTCCGTAGTGGGTGTGAGACATTGTTTGTGAGAAAAGACCTAACCAATAAGCTCCAGGTATTCATAAACAAATGCCTGAGAAGGATACTAAAGATATTCTGGCCACAAACCATTACCAACACAGCTATGGCGCCTGTCGCCTGACAAAGCAAAGGCTAATTGAAATAGAAATTCGAACTAGATAGTATGCGTTTGATAGGATACTCGCTCGCGCTCGTGCGAAGAGCAGATAGACGACCTTGCCGGGAAGCTCTAGTCTGTTGTGGCAGCCCTCCGAAAGAGGCAAAAGGGGTCGCCCAAAGGCAACCTTACGTACAATGAAGAATAAGGCCACCCATTTATTTTAATCAATATATATAAAACTCTTCCGTTACTGACTGACTGACAGACAACGCAGAGCCGAAACTACTGGGCGTAGAAAGCTGAAAATTGGCACGTGGGTTCCTTGGGGAGTGTAGGCGAGCACTAAGAAGGGATTTCCCGAAATTCCCACGGGAACGGGAAAAAACGGGATTTTTGTGTTTATGAGAAATCTGCGCGGGAAAAACCGCGGGGCAGCCTCTAGTTTAATAATAGTTATGCTTTCAAAAAGTTGATTATTGCAATAAAGTGTCTATTCTATCTATCTATCTATAAGAAGAAGAAAATAAAAATAAAGAAATACGATTCGAAAATACGAAATCTACAAAATGTTGGCTGTAAAACAGACCTACTGATTTTGTGTCTAAGGGGTAGGAGGGCAAAAATCAAGTTCCTTGAAAATACACAAAATTGGTAAATCTGTCTTTCAAAGACGATATATCACAATGTGGGAGATAGTTTTTTACGTACCGAATTCATTTAATCTTTATTAAAAATAAATACTTTCGCCAAAATAATTAAAAAACGTGAAAAAATTTGAATTTCGCGCCATACCGAGAGTTACCGCCTTAAGCACCTACTACTCTTTACATTCTTAACATCATCAGTGATCGTACAGTGGCGGACACGATCGGCGTAACACTTCCGGTTTTTCTGTATTACAAAATAGCTCTTGTTGTTTGGCAATACAGTCTAGGGCTGTCGAAACCATAGACAAATCTGTTACGGCCTCCTAGTCCGTGACTGTACTAACAACAACGACGACTAAGTTGAATGGAGAAAAAATCAATAGAGTTAGACATGCGTAGATAAAATGTGTGACATAACTAGCAAGGAAAAATACTTATAAAATTGTACAATATCAGTCAGTACCTATTTTTGTTTTTTATTTAACTATACTTAGATATTATTATTTTTATTATTCCGGTACTTATCTTATACTTCCTAAGAAATATTGTAAACTCGAAATAAAATATGTACATACCAAAGTATATAAAGTAAATTAAATTCTATAGATAGATTATTATTTTTTTACTTCTAATAACATTATTATAAAATAGCTTTGCTGTTTTCTTTATCCTATAAGTATGTATGTGTGTGTACGTCACAAAATAAATAGGTGTAAAAGAACTGTTCATTACATTATTTAAATAATACCTTTCTTTTTAAGCAAGTTTTAAAGTGATAATAAAAACAAACAAAAATCACTTACTTTCCGACGAAATTTTCTAAAACGGAACTTTTTCCAGCGGATTGTCCACCTACGACTGCAATTTGAGGTAAATCCAATTGCATATGAACCCCCAATTGCGTAAAAGCATCTTGCATTTTATTTACAATGGGGATTAATTGCTCCATTCCCATATTCCCCGCCATGGCTGCCGTTTTATTTTAATAAAACTTTCTATTATAATTCTACTCCGCAGATCTTCCCTTACTAAATTTCTTGCATCAATATGTTGAGTCCAAATATCAATGCGCATGCGTAATAAGTAGGTACCTAAGCCTCTCAGTAATTTATTTTGTTGTATAGTAGTTGCACAAGTAATACCTAACTAATTGAAGGTCTGCTTAATTTTTATAGTTTTTGCAAAACAACCTGCTATTTAATTTGGTAATTAGCTTCTTACTACTTTTTAAATCTAGCATTATATTAAGTTTATTCATAAATCTTTGAAACAATATAGGATAAAGAAAAACTGGAGACCTAAATGTCGTTAATGTTGAACAATTTTTCAAAGTTTATTTTATAGATACACCTATGTTACAGCACTGCAGCGAGACTGCAGCAGTCAGACTAGTCATTTTATTCCGAATAAAAATGTATTTTAAAAACATATAGAGATGCAATACCTTAATTAACAATAATATAAGTAAGTACACAAAGATTTCTGAGTGTGCGTAGCGTTTCCCCACCTCACTGTTAGTAAGTACACTGTTAATAAAGTTACATCCGTAAACTAGAGTGCGTGCCAGATAAGTCTGCATGTGGTCAAAATATCAACCAAATAGCAAAAAAAAAACTAATTGTTTTGATAAGTGGGTGAAGTACGATACATACATGGAACTAACGTACAGTGAGCGATGGCCATCGTTTTTAAGGACTTTCTAAAAGATCTCGAAAACATTTTTTAACACGCATAAATTAGTTACACACTGGCCTGACGGGTTGTATTAGTAACAAAGTGGCCACTTTTAGCAACAAACAGTAATAATAAACCAGTCTTAACTTATCCTATATTATTATTTGAAATAAGTATACATAGTTAAAAAATACTAGGAGGGTGTTTTTAACCCCCGAACGAAAATTCCGAGAGGGGTGTTATAATTTTAACGTGTGTATCTGTCTGTGTATCTGTCTGTGGCATCGTAGAGCCCAAACGGCTGAACCGATTTTAGTTTAGTTTTTTTTGTATCATAGATAATTTCAGGCCGAGTGTTCTTAGCCATGTCTGATGAAGATCTGATCAGCCGTTTGAAGATGATCAGCTCTTGAATAATGGATGAGAGGATCTAACTAGCTTCCTTATGTCCGATCGATTTGAAATTTGGTACCATATTACATCTATGATATAGAAAGTATTTGGTAAGGTAACCATGACCTGATCAGCCGTTTGAAGATGATCAGCTCTTGAATAATTGATGAGAGGATCTAACTAGCTTCCTTATGTCCGATCGTTTTGAAATTTGGTACCATGTTACATCTATGATATTGAAAGTATAAATTAAGGTAACCATGACCTGATCTGCCGTTTGAAGTTGATCAGCTCTTGAATAATGGATGAGAGGATCTAACTAGCTTCCTTATGTCCGATCGATTTGAAATTTGGTACCAGTATATCGTATGGTAACCATTACCTGATCAGCCGTTTGAAGAAGATCAGCTCTTTAATAATGGATGAGAGGATCTAACTAGCTTCCTTATGTCCGATCGATTTGAAATTTGGCACCATGTTACATCTATGATATAGAAAGTATATGGTAAGGTAACCATTACCTGATCAGCCGTTTGAAGATAATCAGCTCTTGAATAATGGATGAGAGGATCTAACTAGCTTCCTTATGTCCGATCGAGTTGAAATTTGGAACCATGTTACATCTATGATATTGTAAGTATATGTTAAGGTAACCATTACCTGATTTGCCGTTTGAAGATGATCAGCTCTTGAATAATGGATAAGGGGATCTAACCACCTTCCATTTGTCCTATCGATTTAAAATTTGGTACGGTGTTACTTCAATAATATTGAAAGTATATGTTAAGGTAACCATGACCTGATCTGCCGTTTGAAGATGATCAGCTCTGAAATAGTGGATGAGGGGATCTAACCACCTTCCATATGTCCTATCAATTTGAAATTTGGTACCGTGTTTCTTCAATGATATTAAAAGTATATAGTAAGGTAACCATGACCTGATCTGCCGTTTGAAGATAATCACGTCTCAAATAGTGGATGAGGGGATCTAACTACCTTCCACATGTCCTATCGATTTGAAATTTGGTACCGTGTTACTTCAATGATATTAAAAGTAGGTAAAGTAAAGTAAAAGTAAAAAATGATTTATTCAATACAGGATACAAGATATCACTTATTGAAAGTCAATTAGACTAATCTAATTAATATTGATACCTTATTTCGTAAAGTATCCTATACTGATAGAGGCGAGGTAGTTCAGGGTGCCCACTAATTGGCTCAGGCAAACAAATGTTTGCCTTGCCTTACGACAATGGTCGCCCGGAGACGCCCCCAAACGAGCCCTCCTCTGTCAAATGATTCTACTCCCTTTCGCAATGATTTTACAGCGTAGAGAAGAAAGGGGTAACAAACTCTACTTTACAATTTTTATCTCTCTTTTTTTTTTGTTCTTATGTGACATTACAATTCAATTTACAATGCCATCCAGCGCGGCAATGCTGCTAGTGTAATGGGTGCTTTTGAACAGGGCAGTTTGGACGGTGGCCTTTTTTAATTAATATAATAGTTTTATAATGTAGTAGTAGTTGTGTGTTTTAGTATAGATTGACGAAACCAAAGTGGATATTATTATTATGACATTTTTAGTATAATTTAATTTTAATTTATGTATTTTTTATTTATTTACAATACAAAGAACATACATTAATAAGATTTAAAGTAGGTACATACATGAAATAATGAAAATATCGTGCAGAGCTAGACTACTTCCATGCGTCTTTGTCGTTTTATATATGTCACCGGAAAATATCAAAAACCGTAAATTTATAAATTTTCTAGGAAATTTATAAACTTTCGTAGGATTCTAAACGAGAGATAAATTGTATTATTTTACGCCTACATTTTCGTAAATTGATAAACTTACTATACTCACTCGTAAAATAATAAGTAACCAATAACCAAACGCCATGTATAATGAAATTGAAATTTACCACAGAGCTACGAAAGTGTTATGGTAGCCATGACCAAAATGTTTTATTTTTGTAGAGTGAAATAGGGTACCCCCTACTAGGTAGGTAGGTAGGTACCTATAATACAAGGTCACTTTTTGTATTATATGTGTCACCGTTATATTGCGAAATACGTTAATGTGCACTTTACCGGGCAAAGTGCACATTAACTGTTTAGGTCAGTTAATGTGCGAAATTTTATGTGAAATATGTGGTATCCACACTTTACCTAGTTAATGTGCGTATTACCGGATGTTTCGCCGATTAAGTGCGGAAAACAGAAAACTCCGACCGAAAATTCAAATCTAGGGCAAAATTGTAGGTTAGGTTAGGTTTAGCTTACGCCCTGCAGTACCGGGCCGATGAATAGGACTGAGGTATCCCCTGCCTGTCGTAAGAGGCGACTAAGAGGGGACCCCGGGGTCGTTGGGTGCACAAGGCTGGGGCCTCGTGTAGTCATATAACGGCCCCGAGAAGGACGGCGGAACGCGGTGTCCCGTTTCCGCCGTCGAGCGTAGGAAGAGCCATCCGCGCTCAGGGGGGACTACCTTCACCTGTCCCCCCGTGAAGAGGCTACACAGCCAATGCTGGGGGGGGGGGGGGGGTCGCGGAGAATTCCACAGGCTTACCCGCGACCCTCCTGCTATCAGCCGAGAAGGACACCGGCGGGGTTTTTGTGGGTGCGAACCCCACATAACCCTGCGGCTCCCCCCGGGGCTGCAGGGTACTCGATAGGAGTTTCCCCGCCTAAAAAAAAAAAAGGTTTGGCTTGTGATCTTTAACTAGCGTAGCGAGCGGAGCTTGGGTTACCTGTGTTAAACTGAAATCTAAGTCAAAAATTTTTTGTGCTTGACTTAGTCGTTATTTGTAGATTACCTAGGGATTTTGCAGATTACCTAGTTAATGTTGAGAACAACATTTTATTTCGAACTCTAACGGATTCAGCCAGTTAGTGCACTTTTACTGAATTTCGCACATTAGCGGTAACATTTTAACCTATTAACCTACCAAGTTTTTAGTACCAGTAAAAATACTTTTAGTGTGATCGAATTGTTTGGCAAGTCTGATTGTACGTAAGTCTATGGACGCAAGCATTTTCACTGTCAACAGCGACCAATCAGGGAGCAGTGTGTTATTTTCCGTATTTCAAAAAGCCTGAGCAAAAAGCGTAAAATTAAAAGCTCTTCTGTGATTGGTCGATCCGTTTAGCATCTTACGAATTGATTTCCGTTACTTTATTAATTTACTAAGACGCGCCGAAAATTTATAAATTAGCAAAAAAGTGGGCGTAAAATAATTCAATTTATCTCTCGTTTAGAATCCTACGAAAGTTTATAAGTTTCCTAGGAAATTTATAAGCTTGCGAATCTTATTATTTTCCGGTGACATATAAATGGTAACGCAACCATGATCTTTTTAAGATGATAAGCTCTAGTCCTAGTTAAGTTGATTAGGGGTCTGACTGGGTCGGGGGCTCAGTCGGGGGTTTTTTAATTTTTAAATTTGAGTTATTGTCAATGAAATTGACCATAGAGTGCACCATTATAATTATATTATTTACTTTCCCGGACACACAGTATACTATTTTACTTAACTTACACATACTATTTTATCTAACTTACCATATATAGTGGGCACAGATAATAATATTAGTACAGTGGCGGTCTAGGAGGCCGTAACAGATTTGTCTATGGTTTCGAGAGCCCTATACTGTATTACCAAAGAACAAGAGCCATTTTGCAATACAGAAAAACCGGAAGTGTTACGCCGACCGTGTCCGCCACTGCACTATAGTGGGTTTGTTAACGACCAAAGGTAATATTTTCTGCATTAAAGCAGGAAACTTGGCACACTTGTTGCTTATGTAGCCCAGACTGAGAATCGCCCGGGAGGGAGCGGGAGACCTCCCTCTGGGGGGCGGGGGAAGGGTGTGCAGTTTTCTTCTGCCGTGCGCGCTATTGAATCAGAATCAGGAACATTTATTTCGAACATGGTGGTAAGTTACAGGTGGTAGTGTATGGTAAAGTACAGCACATGAACCCTTTTGCTGCTATTTTATAGCTACTAGGGCAAGTGTGGTGTAATTTTCGTATAATTTAAGGATGGGGAATCCATTTCTGGAACAATTTTTTTACATTTCCATAGAAAAAAATTGGAATTTACCATAAAATAGATAATTGTCGACGCAAAAAAAAATCTTATCAACTAATTGGGTAGATAAATGTATGAGAAATGTATTTTTTAATGTTTACTACCTTTGTTTTAATACAGAAAGTCGTTATCTATCACAGGCTGAATGACTGTTCAGTATTAGGTAGTCATTTGAAGTAACAAAGTAATTTTTAAACTGAAATTAGGCAATTAATATTTTTACAACCTGTTCCGTGGTATGTTTACTATTTTTTATAACACATAAATATAAACAAAAAATATATTGAACCCTATATTTTTGAAAACTGCATGAATGCAGCTTTTCAAATATAATTTAATTTTGTTGATATCTATACTCATTCAAAAAATATCGTCATTAGAAGATTTATTTTGCGTCGACAATTATCTATTTTATGGTAAATTCCGTTTTTTTTTTGTTTGGAAATATAAAAAAAATGTTCCAGAAATGGATTCCCCATCCTTAAATTATCCGAAAATGACACCACACTTGCCCTAGTAGCTATAAAATAGCACCAATAGGGATCAATAGCGCGCATGGCAGAAGAAAACTTTACCCTCTCCCCCCGGCCCCCAGAGGGGGGACTCCCGCTCCCTCCCGGGCAATTCTCAGTCTGGGCCACCTAAGCAACAAGTGAGCTAAGTTTCATGCTTTAATGCAGAAAATATTGGTTCCCTCCCATACATTTGTTGGACATTTGACTTTAAAACCCACTAATAATCCAAAGTGGAAAAGTGGAATAGAAACAGAAAAAAAATGTTTTTGTCGATTTGCAACACTAGAGGGCGGTTTTGAACCGCATCTTTCTTCTTTGTTTTGTGACGTCAAGCTAGTATTTCTAGTTGGTCTGTGCGTCAAGCTCTATTGATCGCAAAGAAAGAAATTCGTCTTTTAGTAGACGCCATCTTAAAATAAAGTGATATAAGTTTGGTAGCGTAGAATAGTGTAAAAATCCAAAGTAATCTGGTTTTAGGAATTATTATTTGTGCTATAATATTTTGTATTTCATAAACCCGTGTGTGAAGGACCAAGGTATATTAAAATTTTGCTTTTGTTGATTCTTATTTCGATAAAATCCTCCAAGTTTGTTATTAGTTATTACTGTTATTTTTGTTCTCCTATTTAAAGTACCGTTAATTATGTTCCGAACTACTGTTCAAATTCATCATTTGGTTATGTGTCTTTAAAAATAATTATACAAAGAAATAACAGGCAATCGATCCAGTTCGTAACGGATGTAACACGTCAATATTCTTTTGAGGGCAGGGCTTTTTAATTATTATCCTTACAGTAATGCTGTAAAAGTAGGTACCGTTTTAGTGCTAAAATATTGCTGAAGAGAAGGGTGTTATATCGACAAGTTACTGGAAAAACAGAATAGGTACCTACGTAAAATTACTTTGAAACAGTGATAGCTTTCGATTGCAATCGATTTTAGTAGAAAGTGTATCTGTGAAGTGATTGTGGAAATTGGTTGCAGTTGGTGGTCGAGGCGAGGGTTACCTGATGGTGTGTACATCGCAGCATGTCTGCTCTCTCGACGCCGGGCGGCGGAGGTACTACGGCGCAGAGCAAGCCGACGTCCGGCAAACAGAAATTTCAGAAGTTGGACATCAATAGCTTGTACTGCGCTAACAAGGTACCTACGAAACTTAACCAGAAAAACTAATAACCCTAATATTCTGGTAATTTATGGCTATGTTTAGTAAACAGAAATAGTGAAATCACCACAAATTGTAATCAAGTAGTTTTGTTTTTGTTTCTGGTTATAGGTACCTACCTAGTTAACACCCACTTTTTACCTACCTTTGGCATTTAACCCAAATGTGTATAAAATTTTAATAAAAATCTGTATCAAGTAAAAACTTGTACCTACTACTTATAAGTATGTTAAATTTTCATTGCAAGTTTTTTTTTATATATTGCAGAAAGAAGAGATCAAGCATTGCTTTTGCCTTTCTTTCTTTCGTTTTCTCATTTGTTTACACATTAATCACCATATTAGTATGACTGTTGCTGCATTTGATTCACCAATTGATTTAAGTTAATCCACAGTAATAAATCTGTGGGCCTATGGCTTTAAGAATGAAAATCATTTTGACATGTTATACCCTTAAGGGTATCAAATTCTTGTTTAGTCAAATATTGATTTTCTTACTAATTTGACCTTTCAAAAGTTCATTCACCTGTGTCAACTAGGTGTGTCTGGTTTATTGACTTCTTAAACAAAAGCATAACATACTATATAATATTGTAATTCACTTTAGAACTATTGTTATCATATAGTAAACATAGGTAAATGAAACCATCCACTCTTGTTGCCAGTAATAAATTATAACTTACAACTTTTTAAATCTGTATGTAATTATGAATATTGTATGAAACAATCAATTAATACTTTCAGAATGAAAATTCAGAGCCCTCCTCTGTGAAATCGCAACTGAGCCGCAAACATGGCATGCAAAGCCTTGGAAAAGTACCATCAGCAAGGCGGCCACCAGCTAACTTGCCATCTTTGAAAACTGAAACTGGCCAGGAAACCAACTCTAAGTAAGTTTTTTTTTAATAGCTGTTGATTTTTAACCCCTGACATAAAAACAGAGGGGTGTTTTAAGTTTAACGTGTGTATCTGTCTGTCTGTCTGTGTATCTGTCTGTGGCATTGTAGCGCCTAAACGAATGAACCGATTTATGTTTAGTTTTGTTTGTATCATCAATATTTTAAGCCCGGGTGTTGTTAGCCATGCTTCATGAAAATCTGTTCAGCCGTTTGAAGATCACCAGCTTTCTTCTAGTTGATGAGGGGATCAAACTAACTTCCTTATGTATTCCAATCAGTTTATTGAACACAATTTGGAAAGGATTTGAAAAAAATATCTGTCTTAGAATATCACCTATGCTTGAACAGAAAAAGGTTAGACCGGAACATCAATTCGATTTTCGTAAACAACATGGTACTGTTAAACAAACGCATAGAGTTTGAGAATGCATACGAAGATCTCTGGAAGAAAAAGAATATTGTTCTGCTGTCTTCCTAGACATCGATAAAGTATGGCACAAGGGACTCCTCTGTAAAGTAAAACAGAATCTTCCACACTACTTCTTTATGATACAACAATCTTAGCTTACAAATAGACTATTCTATGTCAGGGAAGGAGAAGAAACTTCAGCACTTTTTGAAATAGAAGCTGGATAATCAGTGCTTTGGCCAGTTCTCTATATATTATGCACAGCAGACCTACCAGTACAAACTGGCGTCACAACAGCTAGCTATGCTTGCTAGCCATAAGCAACCTGAAGTCGCCTCACAATTACTCCAGAATGGCTTAAATGAAGTAAATAGTGTGGAAAATACAAACTAGTTCAGTGAAATCTGTTTAAGTCACGTTTATTCTACCTAGAGGAGACTGCCCACCTGTTAAGCTTGGGGAAATAACTACCACATAAAAATTGTGTCAAATACCTTGGCCAACATATTGACTGCTGACTGACCTGGAAAGATCATATCAAAGCAAAAAGAGAAGAGATCTCAATTGGCCACAGAAACTTATACTGGATGCTGAGTCGCAACTCGAAGCTTTCACTGGACCATAAACTCTTAAAATAATGCTAAAGCCCATCTGGATGTACAACATTCAACTTTGGGGATGCGCCAGTAACTCTAATATCAACATCATGCAACAATTGCAAAATAAAATACTAAGAGGAATCGCAAGTGTACTGTGGTTTATCACAAACGAAGAAATGCACCAACAGCTAAATAGTATATAGTAAGGTAAGGTATATGGCCTGATCAGCCGTTTCAAGATGATCACCTCTTAAATAAAAGATGAGGGGATCTAACAACTACCTTTCATATATCCTATTGATTTTAAATTTGGTACCGTCTTACTTTAATGATATTGAAAGTATATTGTAATTGTAAGGTAACCATGACCTTAAATCAGCCGTTTGAAGATGATCAGCTCTTAAATAGTGGATGAGGGGATCTCACTACTTTCCATGTCCTATTAATTTTAAATTCAGTGTTACTTCAATGATAATGAAAGATGGTTAGGTTACCTTATGGCAACCATGATCTTTTGAAGATGATAAGCTCTAGTTCTTAAATTATATTTTTAATTAGTTAATTCTTTATTTTTCAGTTCTGTTTCTGCTTCAACTACAACTACATCTACACAAGCAGCAGTATGCAATTCTCAAACCAATGTAAGTACCTATGTTCCCTTTTAAAAATTGGTTATTTAAATAAAAAAAAATATATCTATACCAATATTATAAAGAGGAAAGATTTGTTTGTTTGTTTGTAACGAATAGGCTCCGGAAAGACTGAACCGATTTGAAAAATTCTTTCACTGGTAGGAAGCTACATTAACCCCGAGTGTCATAGGCTATATTAGATTTTCAAAAAAATTAGGGATCCTTACCTAAACTCAAATAATGTAACCCAAGGTGCAATATTTTTTCCGTTGTTTACATATTTTGACAGGTGGTTTGTTGTTGTTGTTTGTTTTTTATTCGGCCATTCTGGGCGGGCAAAAGAACATAGTCTATAGAGCCAAGTCTTTTGTAGTATCTTTTATTCTATGGCGTAACGAAGTAAGCCGGGAAAGCTCGTATAATAAAAAACAGTTATAGTTTACTTTGGATTCTTAAACTTATTACATACTAGCTGTCCCGGCGAACTTCGTATATCGCATTACAATTCTTAAAAAACTTCTCACCCATTTTTCCATATTATTTATTATTATTATTTTAATTTAATGGACTTGACTCCACATCAGTGGAGTATTTTGCCAATGTCAAGTTCACAAATTATTTTAGAAGGGTGGGCTTAAAGCCCGGCAACGTTGTACGGTTATTATAAGTTAATTGGATTATTGTTTTAAAGCCCGCTAACAAAACACGGTGGTTTCGGAACCAACTTTAAAACAATAATCCTTTTCCATATTTTTTCACCTTTTAACTATGACAATATACATTGTATACTTGTATATATATATAGTAGACGAGCTGTCCCGCTTACTTCGTTACGCCATATAATACTACTAAAGACTTGGCTCCATAGACTATGTTCTTTTTACTGCCCAGAATGGCGATTAAAAAAACAAACAACAACAACAAACCACCTGTCAAAATGAGTTTAAGGTGGTAACTCTCGCTATGGCGCGAAATTCAAATTTTTTCGTGTTTTTTATTTATTCTGGCAAAAGTATACATCAATATATATAAAACTCTTCCGTTACTGACTGACTGACTGACTGACTGACAGACAACGCAGAGCCGAAACTACTGGGCGTAGCGGGCTGAAATTTTGCATGTAGGTTCCTTAGGGAGTGTAGGTGAGCACTAAGAAGGGATTTCCCGAAATTCCCACAGGAACGGCAAAAAACGGGAATTTTGTGTTTATGAGAAATCTGCGCGGGAAAAACCGCGGGGCAGCCTCTAGTTTTTAATAAAGTTTAAACTAATTCGCGTATGTAAAAAAACATCTCCCACATTGCAATACAACGTTTTTGGAAGACAGACCTACAGATTTTGTGTCTAAGGGGTAAAATGATAAAAAACAAGTTCCTTGAATATACACAAAATCGGTAACTCTGTCTTTCAAAAACGATATATCACAATGTGGGAAATAGGTTTTTACGTACGCGAATTCATTTAAACTTTATAAAAAATGAATACTTTCGCCAGAATAAATAAAAAGCACGAAAAAAATTGAATTTCGCGCCATACCGTGAGTTACCGCCTTATGTAAGGATCCCTTATTTTTTTGAAAATCTAATATAGCCTATGTCACTCGGGGATAGTGTAGCTTCCTACCAGTGAAAGAATTTTTCAAATCGGTTCAGTATTTCCGGAGCCTATTCGTAACAAACAAACAAACAAATCTTTCCTCTTTATAATATTGGTATAGATAGACTAGAGGTGGGACTCAAATAAAAAAAACACCAATGGATTTAAATTGGAACCCTTCGTTTTAAATCAGTCAGATTTCAATCAAAAACATTATTTGAATCAACTTATCGTTAAATTAGTATGCTGATGTGATGTCAGTGTTTGTTTAGTTAACGATATTAAACTATTGTATTGTAGACTATTTGTACGAGCAGCAATGTGGTTGCGAGCGGGGCCCCGGGCGGCCCCGGCGGCTGGGTGGCGCTGCCGCCGCCCTCCTCGCCGCACTTCCGCACAGAGTTCCCCTCGCTGGAGGCGGCGCAGCATCGCGGCGACCATCCGCAGTCACAACCCTCACTCAGGCCACAAAGTAAGTTCCTCTGATGGTTGTCGGTGGAGTGATCCCCATCCGTCGTCATTGATCTTCTCGACTCCAGTCTTTGCTTTAATTTGGTTGTTTAGACTCCTAGGTCTTTATAATTTGCTCTCTATTTTCCTTTATATTAAAATACTGCTCCGTGGCTCATTTGGCAGTTAGTGAACTGAGACACAGGCCGGGCGAACATTGTTAGATGAATATCGATGTTTGTTACCCGGTCTGGGTTTAATGTTGATCTCAGTATTATATGTTACGGGCACCCTAGTTACAGGTTCTTCCTAGTTGGGGCTATGATTGTGAATCACAATTTGTGATGTGTTTATGAGTATGAATTGTTTAGAATTATTTGTAAAGGCGTGTGTGTTGTGCGCAGCGGAAGGCAGCTGGACGTGCGGTGGCACGGCGGGCGCGCGCCCCGAGCCCGCGCCCGCGCCCGCCGCCGCGCAGCCCGCGCAGCAACCGGCCTTCCGCACTATACTTCCTTCTTTCGTGAGTACAGTTTGTTACCTTGCTAATCACACTTGTCAGTTACACTACACACACATACCATACATACAAGTAAGTATTTTGGTTCGGAACGATTTGATTTCTTTTCGAATATGGTTGTATAAAACTGATTGGATTACATTTGAATGCATAACAATGCTTAAGTTTTCTAATAACAGGAACTGGTCAATAATCAATAATTAAAAGGTGTAGATTATTTAACTTGCGTGTGTTACTGTTATTGAAGTGATTGCTCACTAAGTCAACTTTCTCTTTTATTTAATTGTCTATATTGGTTTTTAGTTGATGAAAGGTAGCGGCGGCGGCGGCATCGGGCTGGGCACACTGGGCTCGCTGCGGGAGACGCGGCCCGCGGG